>JAHHZJ010001701.1:0-59584 GCA_021437245.1 Aegilops speltoides
AGGGGTCCATAAATCACCCAACCCAGCGTAAAGAGCATAAAATCAAGGAACATAACACGGTCGGCGGAAACTAGGCGGCAATAGTGGAAAAAACACCGGGCATAGGCGAGTCTTCCACCCTTTACCAAGTATATAGATGCATTAATTAAAATAATAGATATTGTGATATCCCAAAGTATCCATGTTCCGACCAGGAACAAACTTCATCTTCACCTGCAACTAGCAACGCTATAAGAGGGGCTGAGCAAAAGCGGTAACATAGCCAATCAACGGTTTGCTAGAAAAGGATGGTTAGAGGTTTGACATGGCAATATGGGTGGCATGATATAGCAAGTGGTAGGTAACATAGCATAGGCATGGCAAAAGAAGCGAGCATCTAGCAAGCAAAGATAGAAGTGATATCGAAGGTATGGTCATCTTGCTGCAAGATTCTCGAGTTAATCGAAGGCTTGATCCTCGTAGGCGTTCTCAACAGGTTCCTCGTACACGTACTCGTCTCCCGGCTCTACCCAAAGCAAGAACACAAGCAATGGAACCACAATCAAACATGGAGCAATGCACAAGCAATATGATGCAATACATGACATGCTATGCGGGATGTGATATGCAATGCATATGTGTGCTCCGGAAGGAAAATGATGAACAAGGCATCAACTTGGCAAACCAACTATGCCGCTGGAAATATGAGATGATTTGGTTGAAATCGATATAAAGATCACCGGCATCGGATGCACGGTTTGCAAATGACAAGCAAAACAAGAATAGCGAATCTGCGTTTATGACACGATGCTACTTAGCATGCAACAAGAAACTATGCTCTGACACCCCAACATAAAAACAAAGCATATGGCGATGATCTACAGGAGATGCTTAACAAAGAGAACAACTGAGCTACGGCTAAATCACACCATAACAGGCTCAAACAAGCATGGTGAAAGTGCAAAAAATATCGGGTTCACAGACTTAGTGAAAATACTAGTATGCGAGAAATTAACATCGAGAAGGCATGTTTAGAGCAAGCAAACAACAAGCTACGAGGAACTTATAATAGCAAAACAAGGCATGGCAGGAATCTACTCAAAGCATAGATCAAAGTCCCTTCTTGACCATAAGCCAAAAAGGACGAGGAGAGGATATGATGGCACCCATGTAAACATAGCAAGTTTCATTATAGATCTCGAGACTTAGCGAGAAAAAAGCTGGACATGGCAAAAGCAGATAACAAGTAGGCATGTTAAGTGAGCTCGATGCACTCACTACAGGGCATCTCATGATAAACTAAGCATACACCCATCAAGAAGACATGGCATAGAAGCTATACATGGCAAGAACAACATCATAGCATACGGATCAACTCTGACAACCTTGTAAAATTGAATCTCATGTAAACAATCTGCGAGAAACATTTTGAAGCAAAAGTAGAGCACGAAAATGACATGCTAGACTACTCCATAAATGCCAACAAAGGCATGGGTGGATAGAAACACATCCATATGTTCAAAACACCCTTACTGATCATGCTCACAAAGGGCATAGATCTCTCTGTAACAACATGAACACATGGCATAAAAATAACAATGAGACATATGGTGTGAAATTACTAAGTTCACGAAATCAGCAACATTATCATCCCTAGTTTGCATGCTTGTGCTAGTCACCACATTGATCACAAAAATACATGGCATACACCTGGAAAGATAGCATGGCATAGATCAAAACATATGTAGGGCTCAAGTTCATAAGGTGCACACATTAATCATGGCAAAAATGACAAAAGTGCAAGTTACATTAAGAAAGCGAAACTAACATCACATAGCCCTATTCAACAGCATTTGGGCATCAAGATGAGCTCAAATGAAAATGGTGCAATGAGATGAAATGATGTACTCATCGAGGCGAACAATTTTATATATTATATATACGCAAGCGGAGCTATGGATGCAGAGATGTGATGCGATGAAAATGCAACAATATATTGGCAGAAAAGGACTTAGTGGATTTTGGGAGTCGGGGAAAGTCAACCTAGGGTTCTGGATCGGATCTGGATCAGTGCGCTGCTCGAGGATTACGTGTCAGGCTCATGGGAAGGGGCGTAATAGGGAACAGCGAGGAAGGAGGAGCCTCGCCGGAGGAGGCGGGCGTCGCCAGGAGTCGGGGCTTGGCCGGAGGAGGAAGGAAGCGGCCGGCAGGGCAGCAGGAGACAATGACTGCCCAGCGGAGGAATCCTGCTGGCCAGCGGCAACATGCGGCTTGGCAAGCGGCGGCGGCGGAGAACCCGCAGACCCGCAGGCGTGCCTTGATGGAGATGGGCTCGGGGGCTCGATCCAGACCTCGCCGGGCCGTGGGGAGTGGCCAGCGGGGGCAGTGGTGGCGCGACGTGGCGCCTCCCAATTAGGCAGCGGCGGCAGGATTTCATCCGGCTCGGGCGGACGTGTCGATCAGTCTTGAGGTGGAAAGACTAGGGTTAGGGGTGGAATGGATCCGGGATTTGGAAATGGGGTGTCTTTAAATAGAGGTAGAGGAGGCTAGGGAGCTCCAAATTGAGCACGGTTTTCGGCCACACGATCGTGATCGAACGGCCTAGATGATGGAACAGGTTTAGGTGGGTTTTGGGCCACTTTGGAGGGGTGTTGGGCCGCAAAGAGAAAAGGGCTATTGCGGTTACCCGGTTAACCGTTGGAGTATCAAACGAGCTCCAAATGACCCGAAACTTGACAGGTGGTCTACCGGTGCTATACCAGGGCCACTTGGCAAGGCTCGGTCCATTCCGAGAAAGTTTAATACCCGCATACGGAAAAATGTAAAGGGGCGTCGGGGAACATAGGAGTGCGGATTGCAAAAGCAGACTGACGGGGAAAATGCTCGGAATCATGAGGCGAACACGTATGCAAATCGATGCACATGATGACATGATATGAAGTGCATGACATGGACAAAAAGCAAAATGAAGAAAAACCCAACCACGTAGGGAATATCATATCACAATGCCGAAAATGGCAAGAGTTGGAGTTACAAAAATGTAAAGTTACATCCGGGGTGTTACAGGCACCTAGGACAGGAAAAGCCAAAATCCATGGAAGCCCTCACATCACTCATGACCATACGTGCGGGGGAGGACAACTAGCTAGCCATGATAACAACCTCAGCAAAAATTACGGCGGTCCGGGTACCAAGGACCGCAATGGCGGTCGCGTCGAAACAAAACAAACACGCGTTACGGCGATAACGAGGATCTGACGGTCAGCGCCCGGATTCGAGGCTCTAAACCGGTCGTGGAAAAAGCCATTCAAAAGAACTACTCGGGTCCGTCAATTTGGACCCGAATACTCGACCGCTCTTGCGGATACATGGCACCCAACTAGCTAATCACACCAACAGGATTGTTGGGTATTTAAGCGAGCAGGCAAGCTAATTGCGAAAACAATGACAAGGGGCTGCATAGCGATGATGAGAAGAGACCCGGCCGCCCGAGCAGTAGAGGCGAGAAGGTCTTCCCCCACAAATGCAGACGGTAAACATGATATCATAACCCACATACCCAAGAGGGCGGAAGTGTGCGCAAGGGATGTATATGCGATGGAGCGATCGCCAGTTCAATCCATGGTCCTCTTGCCCGATCACTTTTGATCGAAGGATCACCCACGATATCCGCCATGGCGGATTCGCGCGTGGTTTTAGACCCAATCGTCGATGGATTTCACCTTACGAGTCTGATGGGCGGCGGCAACTGAACCACCTTTATCGGGATACGGTCGCAAGATGGGCATAGACCCTCAAGATTAAACCTACAAAGGCGACCTTCAAAGGCGTCATACCGGTGTAGAGGCCAATTATACAGGCTCAATCACACTAGAAGTGGTCTTGGATCCCGGATAACTTCGAAGCGAGAGTTAATCTTGACATAGTCCCGTTCATGATGGCTATCATGCCCTGCTTTCGGACGGAACAGCGTTTGCAAAGTTAAGCGGTGCCGCGTCTGCATACATCAAGCTCAAGATGCTGGGCCCTCGAGTCATCACGGTCAGCGGAAACCTGACGCTCCTCGAGCGGAGAACACCTGGCTCTCGCGGCGAAATCTGAGCATCCTCTTAAGGCAAGTTTGAGTCCGGCCGTTAGCGGCCGGACCGACCAACGCGCCGGAGTAACATACAACAAGACCACAGCGCGTTCCAAGCTTGGCGTGCAATCACGGCTAACCCAACCCGCATAATTGCAAGACCAGTCCTTCGCGTACATCATTACACTCTGGAGATACCATGGGCATAGGGGGAGGGGCACGACCACGATAGGCCCAGAGTACGGTTTAACAACACCAGGGGCTCCCAAGTACGTTGGTCTTTTTTGATGGATTCATGTACCTAGGGTAGGGTCATAGTCCTGACCTAAGTGTCCTACCCAAGGATACCCTTAGAAGAGATCACCTTCCAGTCGACCAACGAGGAATCTACTCGACTGACTAGAAGGACTCGACCATGAAGACTCACTCGACCAACAGAAGGTTAGAAGGCACTCTGCGCTGCAACGGCCTGTAATTGAATAGACTTTATGGTAGTTAAGACACTTTATGAGGCGTTACGATGCGCCCAGACTTAATGTACTTTAACCCTGCATTACGTGGGCTGGCGGGGGTCTGGCGCCTCTATATAAGCCACCCCCCTCCCGCGCGAGAGGGTTCGCACTCTTGTAACACCTATACAAATAATCCACTCGACCGCCTCGGGGCTCCGAGGCGTGGGGCTTTACTTCCTCAGAGAAGGGCCTGAACTTCGTCGTCGCTTGTGTTTACAACCTCTCCATAGCTAGGACCTTGCCTCTCCATACCTACCCCCACTCTCTTGTCGGACTTAGAACCACGACGGTTGGCGCCCACCGTGGGGCGGCGTTTTAGCGATTTGTGGAGAAGTTGCGGTATTTCGAGTACTTTCATCATGATGTCTGCTGGAGTTTTGGTCGAGGCGCGAGATCCGTCTCGGCGCTCTCACCTTTGTCGCCCGGCGACTCAGCGTGGCTCAAGAGGCCCACTCGACATCGATCGCTCCCGTCGCGGTGCGGCGCATTTTCGCGCATGTGTCCGCGGCGTTACTGCTGCGGCAACCGTCGACCCGTGTCGGTCGACTCCTTTATCGACCACCGCCCGGTCTCCACCAAGCGCATCCGAATGTGATAGCTTGATGATCCGTGGCAGAAATTCTCATGGTCGGCGGACCCGATCCTCTGGCCGCCCATAGAGGCGAGTTGGCGGCGGAAGGCGATCCCGCACAAGACCACGAAAAGTACCAGCCCAAGACACTCGACTCTCTGCGAGAGAAGAGCTTCACCGCAGGAGCGTGGATGCCTGCACACTCCCATCGCGGGAGAAACCCCGAGGCTCATGCCTTGGAGGAGAGCCGCGTTTGGCTAATCGGCTTCATGGCGCTCGTCTGGAAGAACCTCCGGCGAGCACTTTCGATGGTGTGCAGCAGCGAGTTCCGGCGTCAATCGGCGTCAACTCTTTCCGCCGACTCGGGTATATCGTGTTGGGGAGCGTAGTAATTTCAAAAATTTCCTCGCTGCGCAAGATCATGGTGATGCATAGCAGCGAGAGGAGAGTGTTGTCTCGTACCCTCGTGGGCCGAAGCGGAAGCGATCTGGCGTAGAGGAAGTAGTCGTCGTTCTCCTCGCGATCAACCGATCCAGCGCCGTTACTCCGGCGCCTCCGAGTTCTTGACACGTACAGCTCGATGGCGCTCCTCGGGCTCCAATCCGGTAGAGCCGGGGAGGAGAGTTTCGTCGGCCTGCGGCGGCGTGGTGGCGATCTTGATGTTCTACCGGCCGGGGCTTCGCCTAAGCACCGCTACGATATGACCGAGGTGGATTATGGTGGAGGGGCACCGCTGCACGGCTAAGAGCGATCTCAAGGATCAACTTGTGTGTTCTAGGGTGCCCCCTGCCCCGTATATAAAGGAGCAAGGGGGTGCGGCCGGCCCTAGAAGGAGGCGCGCGGGAGGTCCTCTCCCAGGGAGTAGGACTCCCCCTTCCTAGTTGGATTAGGACTTGGGGGAGGAAAGAGGGAAGAGGCGCCCGCCCTCTCCTTGTCCTATTCGGACTAGGGGGGAGGCGCGGCCTGCCTAGCCGGCCCTCCTCTTCTCCCTCATGGCCCACTAAGGCCCATTAACCCCGGGAGGTTCAGTAACCCCGGTGTTCGGTAAAATCGATTTCACGGAACCATTCGAACTCAAACATAGGCTTCAATATATCAATCTTTATGTCTCGACCATTTGAGACTCCTCGTCATGTCCGTGATCACATCCGGGACTCGAACTTCTTGGTACATCAAAATACACAAACTCATAATATATCCGTCATGAAACCTTAAGCGTGCGGACCCTACGGTTCGAGAACAATGTAGACATGACCGAGACATGTCTCGGTCAATAACCAATAGCGGGACCTGGATGCCCATATTGGCTCCTACATATTCTCTGAAGATCTTTATCGGTCGGACCGCATAACAACATCGTTGTTCCCTTTGTCATCGGTATGTTACTTGCCGAGATTCGATCGTCGGTATCAATACCTAGTTCAATCTCGTTACGGCAAGTCTCTTTACTCGTTAAGTAATACATCATCTCACAGCTAACTCATTAGTTGTAATGCTTGCAAGGCTTAAGTGATGTGTATTACCGAGAGGGCCGAAGATACCTCTCCGACTATCGGAGTGACAAAACCTAATCTCGAAATCGCCAACCCAACATCGCCTTTGGAGACACTGTAGTACTCCTTTATAATCACCCGATTCGTTGTGACGTTTGGTAGCACCAAAGTGTTCCTCCGATAAGCAGGAGTTGCATAATCTCATAGTTATAGGAACATGTATATGTCATGGATAAAAGCGGTAGCAACATACTAAGCGATCATGTGCTAAGCTAATGGAATGGGTCATGTCAATCAGATCATTCTCTAATGATGTGACCTTGTTAATCAAATAACAACTCTTTGTTCATGGTTAGGAAACATAACCATCTTTGATTAACAAGCTAGTCAAGTAGAGGCATACTAGTGACACTCTTGTTTGTCTATGCATTCACACATGTATTATGTTTCCGGTTAATACAATTCTAGCATGAATGATAAACATTTATCATGAAATAAGGAAATAAATAATAACTTTATTATTGCCTCTAGGGCATATTTCCTTGATCTCCACTTGCACTAGAGTCAATAATCTAGATTACATAGTAATGATTCTAACACCCATGGAGTCTTGGTGTTGATCATGTTTTGCTTTCGTGGAAGAGGCTTAGTCAGCAGTGCGCTACATTCAGATCCGTATGTATCTTACAAATCTCTATGTCTCCCACGGACTAAATCCGGATGGAATTAGGCGTCTCTTGATGTGCTTGGTCCTCTTGTGAAATCTGGATTCCTTTGCTAATGCAATTGCTCGATATTGTCACGAAGATTTTCATTGGACCCGATGCACTAGGTATGACACCTAGATCGGATATGAACTCCTTCATCAGACTCCTTCATTAGCTGCTTCGAAGCTGCTATGTACTCCGCTTCACATGTAGATCCTGCTCTGACGCTTTGTTTAGAACGCACCAATGACAGCTCCTCCGTTTAGTGTAAATCGTATCCGGTCTGCGATTTAGAATCGTCGGATCGGTGTCAAAACTTGCATCAGCGTAACCGTTTACGATGAGCTCTTTGTCACCTCCATATCTGAAAACATATCCTTAGTCCTTTTCGGTATTTGGGATGTTCTTGACCGCTGTCGATGATCCACTCTGGATTACTTTGGTACCTCCTGCTAAGCTTATAGCAAGGCACACATCAGTGCAGTACAGCATTGCATACATGATAGAGCCTATGGCTGAAGCATAGGAACATCTTTCATTTTCTCTCTATCTTCTGCGGTGGTGGGCATTGAGTCTTACTCAACTTCACACCTTGTAACACGAGGCAAGAACCCTTTCTTTGCTTGATCCATTTGAACTTCTTCAAAATTTTGTCAAGGTATGTGCTTTGTGAAAGTCAATTAAGCGTCTTGATCTATCTCTATAGATTTTGATGCCCAATATGTAAGCAGCTTCACGAGGTCTTTCATTGAAAAACTCTTATTCAAGTATCCCTTTATGCTATCAGAAATTCTATATCATTTCCGATCAGTAATATGTCATCTACATATAATATCGAAATGCTCTGAGCTCCACTCACTTTCTTGTAAATCTGAGCTTCTCCAAAAGTATGTATGAACCCAAATGCTTTGATCACACTATCAAAGCGTTTATTCTAACTCGAGATGCTTGCACCAGTCCATAAATGGATCATTGGAGCTTGCATACTTTTAGCTCCTTTGGATCGATAAAACCTTACGGTTGCATCATATACAACTCTTCTTCGAGAAATCCATTCAGGAATCGGTCTTTACATCCATTTGCCAAATTTCATAATCATAAAAAGCGGCAATTGCTAACATGATTCGAGACAGACTTAAGCATCGCTTCTGGTGAGAAGGTCTCATCGTAGTCAATCCCTTGAACTTGTCGAAAACCCTGCGACAAGTCGAGCTTTAATAAACGATAATATTACTTGTCGTCGTCGGTCTTCTTCTTGAAGATCCACTTGTTTTCTATTGCTTGCCGACCCTCGGGCAAGTCGACCAAAGTCCATACTTTGTTTTCATACATGGATCCCATCTCAGATTTCATGGCCTCAAGCCATTTTGCGGAATCTGGGCTCACCATCACTTCTTCATAGTTAAGTAGGTTCATCATGATCTAGTAGCATGACTTCGAACAGGATTACCGTACCACTACAGTGCGGATCTTACTCTGGTTGATCTCGAGGTTACTGTAGTAACTTGATCTGAAGTTTCATGATCAACATCATCAACTTCCTCACTATTTGGTGTAGATGTCTCGAAACTGGTTTCTGCGACAAACTACTTTCAAGTAAGGAGAAGGTACAATTACCTCATCAAGTTCTACTTTCCTCCCACTCACTTCTTTGAGAAAACTCCTTCTCTAGAAAGGATCCATTCTTAACAACAAATGTCTTGCCTTGGATCTGTGATAGAAGGTGTACCCATGTCTCCTTTGGGTATCCTATGAAGACACATTTCTCGATTTGGGTTCGAGCTTATCGAGGTTGAAGCTTTTTCACATAAGCATCGCATCCCCAAACTTTAGAAAGCGACAACTTTGGTTTCTTGCTAAACCATAGTTCATAAGGTGTCGTCTCAGCGGATTTTGCGGTGTTCTATTCGGTGTGAATCGGCCGTCTCAAGAGCATAACCCCAAAGCGATAGCGGTAAATCTGTAAGAGACATCATAGATCGCACCATATCTAGTAAAGTGTGATTCGACGTTCGGACACACCATTACGTTGTGTTGTTCGGGTGGCGTGAGTTGCGAAACTATTCGCATTGTTTCAAATGTAGACCAAACTCGTAACTCAAATATTCACCTCCACGATCAGATCGTAGAAACTTAATTTTCTTATTACGATGATTTTCAACTTCACTCTGAAATTCTTTGAACTTTTCAAATGTTTGGACTTATGTTTCATTAAGTAGATATACCCATATCTGCTTAAATCATCTATGAAGGTGAGAAAATAACGATATCCATACGAGCCTCAACATTCATCGGACCACATACATACGTATGTATGATTTCCAACAAATCTGTTGCTCTCTCCATAGTGCGGAGAAGCGGGGTTTTAGTCATCTTGCCCATGAGGCACGGTTACATAAGTGCCAAGTGATTCATAATCAAGTGACTCCAAAAGTCCATCGATATGGAGTTTCTTCATCGCTTTATACGATATGACCTAAGCGGCGATTGCCACAAATAAGTTGCACTATCATTATCAACTCTGCATCTTTTGGTTTCAACATTATGAATATGTGTATCACTACTATCGAGATTCATCAAAAATAGACCACTCTTCATGGGTGCATGACCATAAAGATATTACTCATATAAATAGAACAACCATTATTCTCGATTTAAATGAATAACGTCTCATCAAACAAGATCCAGATATAATGTTCATGCTCAGCATGCGGCACCAAATAACAATTATTTAGGTCTAAAACTAATCCGAAGGTAGATGTAGAGGTAGCGTGCCGACCGCGATCACATCGACTTTGGAACCATTTCCCAGCGCATCGTCACCTCGTCCTTTGCGGTGTTAAGCAATCCGTAGTCACTGTTTGAGTTGCAAATATTAGCAGAACCGGTATCAAATACCAGTGCTCTGCGAGCTCTAGTAAGGTACACATCAATAACATGTATATCACATATACCTTTGTTCACCTTGCCATCCTTCTTATCCGCCAAATACTTGGGGCAGTTCCGCTTCGGTGACCGATCGCTTGCGGTAGAAACACTCGGTTTCAGGTTTAGGGCCAGACTTGGGTTTCTTCTCTGAGCGACAACTTGCTTTGTTCTTCTTGAAGTTCCTTCTTCTTCCTTTGCCTTTCTTCTTGAAACTAGTGGTCTTATTGACCATCAACACTTGATGCTCCTTCTTGATTTCTACCTCCATGACCTTTAGCATTGCGAAGAGCTCGGTATAGTCTTTACTAACCCTTGCATATTATAGTTCATCACGAAGCCTTTGTAGCTTGGTGGCGGTGATTGAAGAATTCCGTCAATGACACAATCATCGGAAGATTAACTCCCGGTTGAGTCAAGTGATTGTAATACCCGGACATTTTGAGTATGTGCTCCTTTGTGAACTATTCTCCTCCATCTTGCAGCTATAGAACTTATTGGAGACTTCATATCTCTCAATCCGGGCATTACATTTGGAATATCAACTTCAACTCTGGAACATCTCATATGCTCCATGAGCGTTCAAAACGTCGTTGAAGTCGGTTCTAAGCCGTAAAGCATGGCACCTTGAACTATAGAGTAGTCATCAGCTTTGCTCTGCGAGACGTTCTTAACGTCGTCGGTTACATCGGCGGCGGGCACTGGCACCTAGCGGTGCATCGGGGCGTAACTCTTACGTGCAGCAATGAGGATAATCCTCGATTCGGACCCGATCCGTGTAATTGCTACCATCATCTTTCAACTTTGCTTTCTCAAGGAACACATTAAAATTCAGCGGAACAACGGCACGAGCCATCTATCTACAAACAAACATAGACAAGCAAGATACTATCGGTACTAAGTTCATGATAAATTAAAGTTCAATTAATCATATTACTTAAGAACTCCCACTTAGGCAGACATCTCTCTAGTCATCTAAGTGATCACGTGATCCAAATCAACTAAACCATAACCGATCATCACGTGAGATGGAGTAGTTTTCAATGGTGAACATCTTATGTTGATCATATCTACTATATGATTCACGCTCGACCTTTTGGTCTCCGTGTTCGAGGCCATATCTGCATATGCTAGGCTCGTCAAGTATAACTTTGAGTATTACTGCGTGTGCAAAACTGGCTTGCACCGTTGTAGATGGACGTGGAGCTTATCACCCGATCATCACGTGGTGTCTCGGCACGACGAACTTTGCAGCGGTGCATACTCGGGAGAACACTACTTGATAATTTTAGTGAGAGATCATCTTAAAATGCTACCGTCAATCAAAGCAAGATAAGATGCATAAAGGATAAACATCACATGCAATCAATATAAGTGATATGATATGGCCATCATCATCTTGTGCTTGTGATCTCCATCTCGAAGCACCGTCGTGATCACCATCGTCACCGGTAGCGACACCTTGATCTCCATCGTAGCATCATTGTCGTCTCGCCATCTATTGCTTCTATGACTATCGCTACTGCTTAGTGATAAAGTAAAGCAATTACAGGCGTTGCATTTCATACAATAAGCGACAACCATATGGCTCCAGCCGATTGCGATAACCGGTTACAAAACATGATCATCTCATACAATAAAATATAGCATCACGTCTTGACCATATCACATCACAACATGCCTGCAAAAACAAGTTAGGCGTCCTCTACTTTGTTGCAAATTTTACGTGGCTGCTACGGGCTTAAGCAAGAACCAATCTCACCTCGCATCAAAACCACAGCGATACTTCGTCAAATAGACTCCGTTTAACCTTCTCAAGGACGGGCGTAGCCATACTCAGTTCAACTAAAGTGAGAGAGCAGACACCCTTGGTCACCTTTAAGCAGCGAGTGCTCGTGGCGGTGAAACCAGTCTCGCGTAAGCGTCTGGCGTAATGTCGGTCGGGCGCTTCATCTCACAATACCGCTGAACCAAAGTATGACATGCTGGTAGGTAGTATGACTTGTATAGCCCACAACTCACTTGTGTTCTACTCGTGCAAAACATCAAACCATAAAAACCTAGGCTCGATGCCTTTGTTGGGGAGCGTAGTAATTTCAAAAATTTCCCTCGCACGCAAGATCATGGTGATGCATAGCAACAAGAGGGAGAGTGTTGTCTCGTACCCTCGTGAAGCCGAGCGGAGCGATCTGGCGTAGAGGAAGTAGTCGTATGTTCTCCTCGCGATCCAACCGATCCAGCGCCGTTACTCTGGCGCCTCCGAGTTCTTGACACACGTACAGCTCGATGGCGCTCCTCGGGCTCCAATCCGGTAGAGCCGGGGAGGAGAGTTTCGTCGGCCTGACGGCGTGGTGGCGATCTTGATGTTCTACCGGCGAGGGCTTCGCCTAAGCACGCTACGATATGACCGAGGTGGATTATGGTGGAGGGGCACCGCTGCGGCTGAGAGCGATCTCAGGATCAACTTGTGTGTTCTAGGGTGCCCCCCCCGTATATAAAGGAGCAAGGGGTGCGGCCGGCCCTAGGAGGAGGCGGGAGGTCCTACTCCCAGGGAGTAGGACTCCCCCCCCTAGTTGGATTAGGACTTGGGGGGAGGAAAGAGGGAAGAGGCGCCCCCCCTCTCCTTGTCCTATTGGGACTAGGGGAGAGGCGCGGCCTGCCTGGCGGCCCTTCCTCTTGTCCCTCATGGCCCACTAAGGCCCATTAACCCCGGGAGGTTCAGTAACCCCGGTGTTCGGTAAAATCGATTTCACGGAACCATTCGAACTCAAACATAGGCTTCAATATATCAATCTTTATGTCTCGACCATTTGAGACTCCTCGTCATGTCGTGATCACATCCGGGACTCGAACTTCTTGGTACATCAAAATACACAAACTCATAATATATCCGTCATGAAACCTTAAGCGTGCGGACCCTACGGTTCGAGAACAATGTAGACATGACCGAGACATGTCTCGGTCAATAACCAATAGCGGGACCTGGATGCCCATATTGGCTCCTACATATTCTCTGAAGATCTTTATCGGTCGGACCGCATAACAACATCGTTGTTCCTTTGTCATCGGTATGTTACTTGCCGAGATTCGATCGTCGGTATCAATACCTAGTTCAATCTCGTTACGGCAAGTCTCTTTACTCGTTCCGTAATACATCATCTCACAGCTAACTCTTTAGTTGTAATGCTTGCAAGGCTTAAGTGATGTGTATTACCGAGAGGGCCCGAGATACCTCTCCGACTATCGGAGTGACAAAACCTAATCTCAAATCGCCAACCCAACATCGCCTTTGGAGACACTGTAGTACTCCTTTATAATCACCCGATTCGTTGTGACGTTTGGTAGCACCAAAGTGTTCCTCCGGTAAATGGGAGTTGCATAATCTCATAGTTATAGGAACATGTATATGTCATGGATAAAAGCAGTAGCAACATACTAAACGATCGTGTGCTAAGCTAATGGAATGGGTCATGTCAATCAGATCATTCTCCTAATGATGTGACCTTGTTAATTAAATAACAACTCTTTGTTCATGGTTAGGAAACATAACCATCTTTGATTAACAAGCTAGTCAAGTAGAGGCATACTAGTGACACTCTTGTTTGTCTACGCATTCACACATGTATTATGTTTCCGGTTAATACAATTCTAGCATGAATGATAAACATTTATCATGAAATAAGGAAATAAATAATAACTTTATTATTGCCTCTAGGGCATATTTCCTTCATATCGAACCCCAATCCAGAATTTAGCAGGTGCGACCTGTATAGCAGAGTCCATCCAGCCCTCTCAGTCGGAGGCTGGCGAGAGGTTTGATCTGCAGATCGAGGATTTGCTCAGGCGTGAGGACGAGAACTCAGCCGATGTCGCGATCGCGCTGCCAGAATTCACAGTTGATCCGTCGCTGCGAATACTGATTGATCGGCTCACAATCCCGAGATCGCCTCCAGCGGCGGAAGAGCCGCGACAACCGGCGAATCAGTATGGAACCGACTCGGCCGAGATAGCGAGGCGTCAGTGCTGTTTCCCCTCGAGGATGGGTCTTCGCTCCTCGGCGGCAGGATGTGGCGTCGATTCAGCGCGGGCGAAAGTTCGATCGACCCGAGGAACTGAAGCTGACGCCACGATCCATTATCGTGCGAGGGCTTGGTCGGCCGGAGCAGAGCCCATCGGCGGACCGAGAGATGCACCCACGAAGTCGAGTGCATGTTTACGGTCGAGTGTTTTAGCGGACTATCGAACAGCGATGATTCAACCCAATTTCAGGTTGGCAGCGAAATTGACAAGTTCCTTTGGTGAGTCAAGCTGAAACAGCTTGAAGACTTACAGTGGCTGTTCAGTTGGTGGTGGGAATGGCGAGGTGGCCATGAAGCATTTGCCCCTCATGTTGGAAGGTTACTGCGAGCATGGTTGAATCGATTACCTCCTAGCAGTATTTACACTTGGGAAGATTTGTCCGAGTGTTCGTCGAACTTTGAAGGAACTTGCAAGCGACCAGCTGGTTTGTGAGCTGCAAGTCGTGTGCGAAGACCAATGAGACTCTCGAGAGTACATTGAGAGGTGGATCACTCTGCACCATCTTGTGGAAAATGTAATACGATCATCGAGGCGGTTTAAGCCTTCAAAGATGGCGTCAAACGAAGAGTTAGTCTGAAGTTTGGTCGAACCGGGATATGACCACTGAGTCGAATGATGGAATTGCTACCAAATGCATGTGGCGAGGAAGAGACCGACTCGAAGTGGCAAGTACAAGCCAAGTCGATCGGAGAAGGAAATTCGATCGGAAGCAGAAGAAGAAAGCCGAGCCAGCAGCTCCTAGAGGCCACAGCGTGACTCGAGGAAAATTCAAGGGAAGCCAAAAGGATCACGGAATCCTAAGAAAGTAAAGGATAAAGAAGAAGCGGCGTGATGGATATGCCATGTCACATCCACGAAGAAAGATGAAAGAGGCAACATCATTTACCGAAGCACACCACTGCATGATGTCGACTCTGATCCAGCGGTTTGGAGAAAAGCAGTCTAAGGACAAGGAGAAGGAGTTGGACAAATTTGAGACAAAGAGGGCGGTGAGGAAGGCTATCGCATGTCAACTCCACTCGATGATCTTGCAGATGTGGAAAGCAAGAGTCGGTGAAAGTCATTAACCGTGAAGCGAACATGGTTGCCCAGCAAAACCAAGTTATCGAGATGGTCTCAAACACCCATCACATTTGACCAATCTGATCACCCGACTCACATTGCCACCCACAGGAGGCAAGCTTTGGTGGTCGATCCGGTTGTCGAAGGCACTCGGTGCGAAAGTCTTGATGGGCGGTGGTAGTGGACTGAACTTGTTGTATCACGGACACATTGAAAGGAATGGGCATCGATGTCGGTGAGCACTAGCAACATGAGTTTCCGCGAGTCATACCAGGGAAGAAAGCGAGTCACTCGGCCAAATAGCTCTGGGCGTGGTTTTGTGATTCCAAGCATTTTCGCAAGGAAAAGTTGACCTTTGAGGTTGTGGATTTTGAGCGCGTACCCGCCATTTTGGGGAGGCCAGCCTACATGCGGTTCATGGCTCGACCATGTTCGTGTACCTCAAACTGAAAATGCGAGGTCCCAAAGGTGATCACATCACCGGCGATCGGAAAAAAGCGAAGAGTGCTTCGAAGGCTCGAAGATGCGATTCCCAAGTGACAGCGGTCGAATTCGAAGAGTACAAGCAAAATGCAGATCGGAGTGATTTGTTGAGATCAAGAAACCCGCCATACAGAATCTGCATTTCGATTCGTCTGGTGAGGCGAAGCTGTTCACATTCACCGACCGACCCCAATGCAGCACCGACCCACATCTCACAACACTCGACCGAAATAGGAAGAAGCGCTCATCTAGTTCCTCCGTGAAGCTGGGACATTTTGCATGGAAGCGGTGACATGCGGGTGTTCAGGGGGTGGTGAGCATCGCCTCGAAGTCGACAAGTCAGCAAAACCAGTCAAAGAGCATCTTGGCGGTCGCCGTCTGAGAAGAAAAAGGCTATTGGTGAGAAGTGGCTCATTGTTGGCGGCAGGATTTATCAGAGAGATATACCACTCGAGTGGCTCTCTAATGTCGTCATGGTTCTCAAGAAGGACAAGTCCTCGCATGTGCATTGACTTCAAGCACATCAATCGGGCCTGCCGAAAGATCATTCCTCTCCCTCGCATAGATCAAATTGTTGACTCGACCGCGGGATGTGAAGATTGTCTTTTCTAGGCGCATATTCGGGTATCATCAGATCCGTGCTGTATGGACCCGGCGAAATAAAACAGCTTTCATCACTCCATTGGGTGATTACGCTATATCACCATGCCATTCGGCCTCAAGAATGCGGAGCCACATTTATGCGAATGATTGAAGTGTCTTCTCCTCAAATCAGTCGGAATGTGGGCGTATATGGATGATATCGTCGTCAAATCGCGAAAGGGTTCCGACCTGCTTCTTGACCTCGCGAAACATTTGCCAACCTCGGAAGGTATGATATCAAGCTCAATCCGTCAAAGTGCACATTCGGAGTTCTGGTGGAAAGTTACTCGGTTTCTCTTTTCGGCGAGGATCGATGCTAATCCGGAGAAGATCGGCACTATTCTCCGAATGAAATGCCACTGTCTTGATGCGTTGTCGAAGCTTCTTGGATGCTTGGCCACATTAAGTCGATTCATCTCACGACTCGGTGAAAAGGCATTGCCTCTTTACCGGTGATGAAAAACCGACAAGTTGAGTGGACTCAAAAGCGATGCAGCGTTTGCGAGCTAAAATCTCTGCTCTCCACCCAGCGGTGCTTGCTGCTCCAATCAGCAAAAGAGCCTCTGTTGCTCTATATCGCAGCCACAGGACAAGTCGTCGATATAGTGCTACGGTCGGCGGGAAGAGGAAGGAAAAGCCTTCAAAGTTCAGCGCCGGTGTATTATTTATCGAAGTCTTGACTCCATCAGCGAGATATCCTCATTATCGAAGCTTGTGTATGGAATATACATGACCACGAAGAAGGTTGCTCATTATTTCTCGATCATTCTATCACGATCGTCGGCGATGCTCCTCTATCGAGATTACACTGTGAGCGCATAACCGGTCGAGTGGCGAAATGGGCGATTGAACTTCTTCCCTTGATATCAAATTTGAGGCAAAAGCCATTAAGTCGAGCAATAGCAGATTTCCTTGCGAGTGGATTGAACAACTGACAGCGGTGAAGTTCACTCGGAGCATTGGACCATGTTCTTTGATGGCTCTAAAATCTTTGAATGGTTCGGTCTTTGGGGTTGTTCTGGTTTCCCCGGAGGAGATAAGCTTAGGTATGTGCTCGATTCACTTTGATTCCTCAAACAATGAGGCGATCTGAGGCCCTTTTATATGGATTCCGCATGGCCATCTCACTTTCGGCGTCCGTGCTTTGATGGTCTATGGCGATTCAGATTTAGTGGTCGACCAGGTGATGAAGGAGTGGGGCGTGAAGCCCAGCAATATTGGATCTGCAATGCGATGAGGAAGCTGGAAAAAGAAGTTCGAGGGTTAGAGCTCCATCACATCCTCATTGAAAAATCGAGCGGCAGATGATCTAGCAAAGATAGGTTCCAAGCGAAGCCATTCAGTGGTGTGTTTTTGGAGCATATACACACTCCGTCAATCAAAGAAGATCCTTTCACAGAAGAAGCTCCACAGCCCAAGAGTGCCTTGGATCCGGTGAGGTTGAGGTCGGCGGTGGTCGACTTAGTCATGGAGGTTTTAGTGGTCACTCCATTGGACAATTCCTTACATCGCGTATATCACGAAAAAGAGCTCCCGGAGGGCGAGGAAGAGGCTCGGCGGTCGTCCGTCGATCCAAAGCCTTTACCGTTATCAAAAGGTCGAGTTATATAGAGAGCCCATTGGAGTTGGTCAAAATGCATAACGCCAAAAGAAGGTTGAGTCATACTCAATGATATCCACTCGGGGACTGTGGTCACCATCGTCCTCTCGGACCATTGTAGCCAAAGCATACCGAGCAGATTTTCTTGGCGGCGAATGAGATGGCGAAGGAAATAGTGGACAAGTCGAAGGATGTCGGTTCTACTCAATATGTCACACAAGCTGCGTCGGCTCGAAGACCATTCCACTCGTCGGCCTTTCGCGGTATGGGGGTTGGACATGGTGGGTCCCTTACGAACAGGTCGGGCGGCTTCACGTATGTCTTGGTAGCGATCGACAAGTTCACCAAGTGGATTGAGGCTAAACCAATCAAGAATCTTGGCGCTTGATCTTGCTGTTTCCTTCATCGAGGGCGGCGTTCGGATATGGAGTTCCGCACAGCATTATCACGGATAATGGGTGAATTTTGACTCGGAAGAATTCAAGGATTTCGCAGCGCTCAAGGCACCGCAGTCGACTACGCTTGATCGCCCATCCACGGTCGAATGGATAGGAAGAGCGAGCCAATGCCTTAATCCTCAAGGGTTTGAAGCCCCGGTGATCGCGATCTCAAGCATGCGGCTGGAGCATGGGTTGTGAACTCCCTTGATGCTTTGGGGATTGCGGACCACACCAATCGGTCGACGGAAGAACTCCATTCTTCTTGGTCTATGGGCTGAAGCAGTCTTGCCGAGTGATCTTCTTCACAATGCTCCCGAATTGAACTCTACAGCAAGCGAAGCTGAGCAAGCGTCGGGCGCGATCGACCTTCTAGAGGAAGAAAGGGAGATGGCTCACGATCCGCTCGACCATCTACCAACAAGACTTGCGTCGCCTTTCGCCGAGAAATGTGAGAGGTCGAGCCTTCCGGAAGGAGATCTAGTTCTCCGAGTGGATCGTGAAACAACATAAGCTCGCTCCCTCACAGGAAGGACCCTTCATTGTCACCAAGGTTCTCCACAGCAGGGCATACCGTCTTTAGCGTTGAACACAATATCGAAGAGCCCGAGCTTGGAATGCGGATCTGCTCCGCCCATTTTACACTTAAAGTTTTTCACTCGGATGAGTTGTAATAAAATATACGTAGTTCATGGATTTGAAATTATAGTGTCATAATTCCTTCATAATTTTGTCACTTTTTATTTTTGTCGATAAAATTTTCCCCGATGGGTGGCTTAGCCGTGAATCCGTTTCGCCTAAGTTTGTAAAAATCCTACGAGTGGTAAGCGGACTTCCACTCGGGAGGCTTAACATGCGAATCCGTTTCGCCTAAGTTAAAAAATCCTACAGAGTGGTAAGCCGGACTTCCACTAGGGGCCTTAGCTGCAGCCAGTGCTGCGCCTAAGTTATAAAATCCTACAGTGGTAAGCCGGACTTCCACTCGGGAGCTTAAGCTACTGATCAAGAACTGCGCCTAAATTCTGAGAAAATCCTGCAGTGGTAAGCGGACTTCCACTCGGAGGCTTAACTGTAGTACAAATACTAAGCCTAAGTACAACGTCGCTCGCTTAAGGAAGGGCGAGGTGTGGGTCATTGCGACCCTCTCCTCGAGCTCGCCATAAGTACAACGTGCGCTCGCAAGGAGGACGAGGTGCAGGTCGACTGCTACCCTCTCCTTTGAGCTACGCCATAGGTACAATGTGCACTTGTAGGGAGGACGAGGTGCAGGTCGACTGCGACCCTCCCCTCTGAGGTTCGACACAAATACAATGAAAAATCCGACCAAGTGAAGAGCAAACCTCTCACTCGGGGGCTTAGCTGCGGCCCAGTGCTCGCCTAAGTTATAAAAATCCTACCGAGTGAAGAGCAGACCTCTCACTCGGGGGCTTAGCTGCAGCCCAGCGCTCGCCTAAGTTATAAAAATCCTACCGAGTGAAGAGCAAACCTCTCACTCGGGGGCTTAGCTGCAGCCCAGCGCTCGCCTAAGTTATAAGTCGACTGCAGTGGGCATCCTGCTGTGAACCTGCAAAGGACATTTCGAGCCAAAAGCAATCATATTCAAGCATTAAATCCAAGTTTAGGTCGATACCTAAAGGAATCGAGAGTGCTCAGGCGCTAAGCCTGTTAAGGTTTATCGGTTACAATTCCACTCGGCATACCAAGGCAAATTTAATGAGTCGGGCTTAAAGGAAGTCTTTTGCCCCTCCCGTGGAGGGCTGGAAGGAGCAACGAACTCATCAAGGTCGATTCCGTCTGTGATCCGAGTAGCGGCAGCGATGAAGGTTTCCATGAAGGACCTGAAGTCGTGTTTCTTGGTGTTGGCCACTCGGGAATCTGCGGCTTGTCTTCTCGTAGCGTCTTTGCGGTGGACTCGGGCGGACACGAGCAACATCAGCACCATAGCGAGCGAGGACTTCTTCCTCCTGCACTTTCGGTCGGGGGCGGCGTTGATCGAGGCATCGGCGACTTCGAGGTCGATGCAGGTGTCGCCACTGGGCGGGCGTCGAGTCGATCACGGGGCGTAGCAACCTTGACCTTGCAAGGTAGTCCACGACAATTGCAACACGGGACTCGGTCTGAAGACATTCATAGCAACTTCATCATTCACGGAGAATTGTGGGGTCAAGGTTTGGTTCGGTGGCTAGTCTCTTCTTCAAAGTACCGTGCAAATTCTGCGGGGACAAAGCGCCGAGTCAAGGCGGTGGTCGAATGGAAGCATCCTGATTGAAAATGTTGGTGAGTATAAAGATTACCTTGAGCATAAGCGACTTCTTAGCAAGTCCACCTAGGAAGGCTTCGAGGTCATTCTTCTTCGATCAAGCTGGTTGATCTTGTCGGTCGAGGGTGGTCTTGTCGGCCTTGATCGGTCGACCTCCTTGTTGCTTGTCGCGAGAGCAGACTTTGATTAGTATTTTCCTGCTCAAGCTTGGTGACGAAGCTAACTTCTCGTCGACAAGCTTGGTCTTCTCAGCTAGCTCAAGGTCTTTCTTCTTACGGGTTTCCTTCACCTTGCACGCAAGTTGTAGCAAGATCAGATTTTGAAACAAATGGAGGGAAAAAGGTAAATCGAGGTCTCACGAACATACCTTTGGTCTCCTCCTTCGCCTTCGTCGATTCTCTGAACCAACCGGATCCAGTTCGAGTTGAATGTGCTTTTGCTCCAGCTCGGTATAGCGAGCTGCAAGGTCACATGATTTCTGCGAAGAACCAATCGACAAAATATCAAAGATAATTCACTTCCGAGTGGATAAGAAAATCATCGTTTCTAAGACTACGATCGAATGCAAGCATTCGGCCGTAGTCTCGAGGACTACACCCGGTGGGTGCACTCAGCGTGCCCCCTTGGTTGATTCAAGACAAAGTCGACGATCGACCCAAAAAAAAAGGCGTATTCTTCATCGTAATCAGCGCAGCGATCGACCACAGTCTCGGGGACTACACCCGGTGGGTGCACTCAGCGTGCCCCACCGATTTGAAATCCATTAGCCCCGATCGAATGAGGAAAAGTCTTCTTATAAAGCCTAAGGCCATTGCCCGGTGATCGACCTTGTATGAGGGACTACACCCGGCGGGTGCACTCGAAGTGCCCCGCTAACACGGAGTTTTTATCGACACACCCGGTGGGTGATTGCTATGGATTCGAAAGAAAAGTTTTGATAGCATATCCTAACGAGCGGCGGTGGTCAGCGGCACGAACATTGCTTTGAAGAAGCGGAGCTGGCGTCATAAGCTGCACAGCTTGCATCCGGATGGTCTTCACTGCTCCATCATGATCCTGCTTGGCGTATCGCTTCCTTAGCGGCGGCGGCAGTTCTCCGGGGCGTGGTGCGTGGTGAAGGCGAAAGTTGCCCGGCACTTTCGGCGAAGTGGGGCGAGCACTCGTCAGCGGCACCTTGAAGGACACGGTGTGTCGGTGGTGTTCTCCCCTCGATGGCCCACGGTCTCGGGCGCCGTCACATCTTGGGCTGCTTTACGATGGCGCCTTCTGCTCCTCCTATGCTTCAGCGGTTCCTCATCCTCATCATCATCATCAGGAAGGGTGATAACGACATTGGATGGAGCTTCAGAAAAGAATTAGAGTTAGAAATCATGAGTCAGTCGACTAAAGACGGAATGAAGAGTATAGTACCAGGATTTGAGGTTGCTGCGTCCTCCATCTCATGGTCTTCAGCCTTGCCTGAGGTCTCGGAAGTTGCAGCAATGAAGTTCCAAAGAATCAATTGATTAATTCAAGTATCAACCAGAGATAAAGCTTGTACAAAACAAGAAGACTTAAGTAATATGTTTACCCTGATATGGTGGGGATGGACACCTTCATCTTCGGCAGGAGCTTGGTTGGCTTCGACGGAGCTTGTTGGGGAACGTAGCAGAAATTCAAAATTTTCCTACGTGTCACCAAGATCTATCTATGGAGAAACCAGCAACGAGGGAAGGAGAGTGCATCTACATACCCTTGTAGATCGCTAAGCGGAGCGTTCAAGAAACGGGGTTGAAGGAGTCGTGCTCGTCGTGATCCAAATCACGGAGATCCTAGTGCGAGCAGACGGCACCTCCGCGTTCAACACCGTACAGCCGGTGGCGTCTCCCATGCCTTGATCCAGCAAGGAGAGAGGAGAGGTTGAGAAGACTCCATCCAGCAGCAACCCGGCGGCGTGGTGGTGGTGGAGGTGTGGCAATCTGCGGGGCCGCCAAGCACATGAGAGGAGGAGGACTTGGGAGAGGGAGGGCTGCGCGAGAACCGTGTTTAGCTCCCATCGCCTCCCACTATATATAGGGGTGGAGGGCTGGTTTCTTGCCCTCAAGTCCATTGGGGCGTTGGCCAAGGTGGGAGGAAAGAAATCCCATCATTTCCTTCCCCGATTGTTATCCCCCCTTTTAGGGATCTTGATCTTATCCCTTGGGATATGATCTTATTCCTTCTAAGGGGGATCTTGGTCTTGACCAGGGGTGTGGGGCCTTGCCCCCACTACCCACGTTCATGTGGGTCCCCCATGCAGGTGGGCCCCACTCCGGAACCTTCTAGAACCTTCCGGTACAATGCCGAAAAATCCGAACATTTTCCGGTGGCCAAAATAGGACTTCCCATATATAAATCTTTACCTCCGGACAATTCCGGAACTCCTCGTGGCGTCAGGGATCTCATCAGGACTCGAACAACATTCGGTAACCACATACAAACTTCCTTTATAACCCTAAGCGTCGCCGAACTTTAAGTGTGTAGACCCTACGGGTTGGGAGACATGTAGACATGGCCGAGACATTCTCCGGTCAATAACCAACAACGGGATCTGGATACCCATGTTGGCTCCCACATGTTCCCGATGATCTCATCGGATGAACCACGATGTCAAGGACTCGGTCGATCCGTATACAATTCCCTTTGTCTAGCGGTATTTTACTTGCGAGATTGATCGTCGGTATACGATACCTTGTTCAATCTCGTTACGGCAAGTCTCTTTACTCGTTCATAACACATCATCCGTGATCAACCCCTTGGTCACATTGTGCACATTATGATGATGTCTGCCGAGTGGGCGAGAGATACCTCTCCGTTTACGGGTGACAAATCCGATCTCGATCCGTGTCGACCAGAGACACCGGAGATACATAGTGCACCCTTATAGTCACCTAGTTAGGTTGTGACGTTTGATACACCCAAAGCACTCCTACGGTATCCGGGAGTTACGATCTCATGGTCTAAGGAAGAGATACTTGACATTGGAAAAGCTCTAGCAAGCGAACTACGATCTTTGTGCTATGCTTAGGATTGGGTCTTGTCCATCACATCATTCTCCTAATGATGTGATCCGTTATCAACGACATCCAATGTCCATAGCGAGAAACCATGACTATCTGTTGATCTGTGAGCTAGTCGACTAGAGGCTTACTAGGGACATATTGTGGTCTATGTATTCACCGTGTATTACGATTTCCGGATAATCTGGTTATAGCATGAATAAAGACAATTATCATGAACAAGGAAATATAATAATACTTTTATTATTGCCTCTAGGGCATATTTCCAACAGTCTCCCACTTGCACTAGAGTCAATAATCTAGTTCACATCGCCAAGTGATTAACATTCACAGGTCACATCGCCATGTGACCAACATCATCAAATGAGTTCTGCGGTTTGATCATGTTTTGCTTGTGAGAGAGGTTTTAGTCAATGGGTCTGAACCTTTCAGATCCGTGTGTGCTTTGCAAATTTCTAGGTCATATTGTAAATGCTGCTTCCATGCTCCACTTGGAGCTATTCCAAATGGTTGCTCCACTATACGGATCTGGTTTGCTACTAAGAGTCACTCGGATAGGTGTTAAAGCTTGCATCGACGTAACCCTTTACGCCGAACTCTTTATCACCTCCATAATCGAAACATGTCCTTATTTACTCCAAGGACAATTTTGACCGCTGTCAATGATCCATTCTGGATCATTCTTGTACCATAGTGACTCATGGCAAGGCACACTTCGGTGTGGTACAGCATAGCATACTATAGAGCCTACGTCGAAAACATAGGGGCGACCTTCGTCCTTTCTCTCTTTTCTGCTTGTGGTCGAGCTTTAAGTCTTAACTTCATACCTTTCAACTCGAGGCAAGAACTCCTTCTTGGTGATCCATCTTGAACACCTTCAAGATCATGTTAAAATATATGCTCATTTGAAAGTACCATTAAGCGTTTTGATCTACCCTCATAGATCTTGATGCTCAACGTTCAAGTAGCTTAATCCAGGTTTTCCATTGAAAAACATTTTCAAATAACCCTATATGCTTTCAGAAATTCTACATCATTTACGATCAACAATATGTCAATAACATATCTTGACAGAAATTCTATAGTGCTCCCACTCACTTCTTTGGAAATACAAGTTTCTCATAAATTTGTATAAACCCAAAATCTTTGATCATCTTATCAAAGTACATATCCCAACTCGAGATGCTTACTCCGGTCCTTAGAAGGATCATTGGAGCTAGCATACCTTTAGCATCCTTAGGATCGACAAAACTTTTCGATTGTATCACATACAACCTTTCCTTCTGGCGGTAAGGAAACTCATTTTGACATCCATCGCGATTTCATAAATGCAGCTAATGCTAACATGATTCAAGCGGACATTAGCATCGCTACTTCTCGAGAAAATCACATCGTAGTCAACTCCTTGAACTTGTGAAAAACTCTTAGCCACAAGTCGAGCTTCATAGCGGTGACATTACCGTCCCGTCCGTCTTCTTCTTAAAGATCCATTTATCTCAATGGCTTGCCGATCATCGAGCAAGTCCACCAAAATCCATGCTTTGTTACGATACATGGATCCTATCTTGGATTCATGGCTTCTAACCATTTGTGAATTTGGGCCCACCATTGCTTCTCCATAGCTCGTAGGTTCATTGTTGTCTAGCAACATGACCTTCAAGACAGGATTCTTGTACCACTCTAAGGCGATCGCATCCTTGTCACCCTCGAGTGCAGTGGTGACTTGATCTGAAGTTTCATGATGACTATCATAGCTTCTACTTCAATTGGTGTAGGTGCCACAGGAACAACTTCTGTGCCTGCTACACACTAGTTGTAGTGATGATTCAATAACCATATCAAGTCTCCACCATCCTCCCACTCAACTTTTGAGACAAACTTTTCCTCGAGAAAGGACCGATTCAAGAAACAATCCCTATTGCTTTGGATCTGAATTAGGAGGTATACCCAACCGTTTTGGGTGTCCTATGAAGATGCATTTTATCCGCTTTGGGTTCGAGCTTATCAACCTGAAACTTTTTCACATAGGCGTCGCAGCCCCAAACCTTTAAGAAATGACAGCTTAGGTTTCTCTAAACCATAGCTCATACGTTGTCATCTCAACGGAATTACGTGGTGCCCCTTTTAAAGTGAATGTGGTTGTCTCTAATGCCTAACCCATAAATGATAGTGGTAATTCGATAAGAGACATCATGGTACACACCATATCCAATAGGGTGCAACTATGATGTTCAGACACACCATCAAACTATGGTGTTCCAGGCGGTATTAATTGTGAAACAATTTCCACAATGTCTTAATTGCGTGCCAAAGCTCGTAACTCAGATACTCATCTCTATGATCATATCATAGACATTTCATCCTCTTGTCACGATGATCTTCAACTTCACTCTGAAATTACGAACCATTCAATAATTCAGACTTGTGTTTCATCAAGTAAATATACTCTACATCTACTCGAATCATCGTGAAGTAAAAACACAGCGATATTCACTTTGCATGCCTCGGCACTCATTGGACTGCACACATCAAAATGTGTTACTTCCAACAAGTTGCTATCTTGTTCCATTTCTTGAAAAGCGAGGCTTTTAGTCATCTTGCCCATGTGGTATGATTTGCATATCTCAAGTGATTCAAAATCAAGTGAGTCCAAATGATCCATCTGCATGGAGTTTCTTCATGCATATACACCAATAGACATGGTTAGCATGTCTCAAACTTTTCAAAAGCGAGTGAGTCAAAGATCCATCAACATGGAGCTTCTTCATGCGTTTACACCAATATGACTTACATGGCGATTGCCACAAGTAAGTGGTACTATCATTACTATCTTATATCTTTTTGGCATGAAATGTGTATCACTACGATCGAGATTCAATAAACCATTCCTTTAGGTGCAAGACCATTGAAAGTATTATTGAAATAAATAGAGTAACCATTATTCTCCTTAAATGAATAACCGTATTGCGATAGACATAATCCAATCATGTCTATGCTCAATGCAAACACCAAATCTCGATGGTAGAGGGAGCGTGCGATGCTTGAGCACATCAACCTCGGAAACACTTCCAACATATATCGTCACCTCACCGTTAGCTAGTCTCCGTATATTCCGTAGCTTTTATTTCGAGTTACTAACACTTAGCAACCGAGCCGGTATCTAATACCCTGGTGCTACTAGGAGTACTAGTAAAGTACACATTAACATAATGTATATCCAATATACTTCTATCGACCTTGCCAGCCTTCTCATCTACCAAGTATCTAGGGTAATTCCGCTCCGGTGGTTGTTCCCCTTATTACAGAAGCACGTAGTCTTGGGTTTGGGTTCAACCTTGGGTTTCTTCACTAGAGCAGCAGCTGATTTGCCGTTTCATGAAGTATCCCTTCTTTCCCTTGCCCTTCTTGAAACTAGTGGTTTCACCAACCATCAACAATTGATGCTCCTTCTTGATTTCCACTTTCGCGCGGTGTCAAACATCGCGAATACCTCAGGATCATCATATCTATCACGATATGTTATAGCTCATCACGAAGCTCTAGCAGCTTGGTGGCAATGACTTTGGATAAACATCACTATCTCATCGGAAGATCAAATCCCTCGATTCAAGTGATTGTTGCACTTTCGGACAATCGAGCACAAGCTCAGCGATTGAGCATTTCTACCTTAGTTTGTAGGCTAAGAAAATTGTCGGAGGTCTCATACCTCTTGGCGTGAGCACGAGCCTGAAATCTCAATTTCAGCCCTCAAAACATCTCATATGTTCGTGACGTTTGGCGTCTTTGGTGCCTCAACTCTAAACAAATTTAAGCGAACTATCACGTAGTTATCAAAGCGTGTATGTCGATGTTATAACATCCACAAGCGGCGTTTGGGGTTCAACACTGGCGGTGCATTAAGGACATAAGCTTTCTCTTGTCGCATAATCGCTCTTGTCAACTTTCAACTATATTTTCTCTAGGAACATATCTAAGCAGTGGAACTAAAAGCGAGCATCGACATAATTTGCAAAGATCTTTTGACTATGTTCGGGATAATTAAGTTCATCTTATGAACTCCCACTCGAGATAGACATCCCTACGGTCATCTAAGTGATTACATGATCCAAGTCAACTAGGCGTGTCCGATCATCACGTGAGGCGGTCTAGTCATCATCGATGAACATCTTCATGTTGATCGTATCCTCCATCGACTCATGCTCGACCTTTCGGTCTCCGTGTTCGAGGCCATATGCGTACATGCTAGGCTCGTCAAGTTAACCCTAAGTGTTTTATTTGTGTAAAGCTGTCTTACACCCGTTGTATGTGAGCGTAGAATCCATCACACCCGATCATCACGTGGTGCTTAGAAGCGACGAACTATAGCAGCGGTGCCGCAGTTAGGGAGAACACTTCTTGAAATTTTGTAAGGATCATCTTATTTACTACCGTCGTCCTAAGTAAACAAGATGCATAAACATGATAAACATCACATGCAATCAAATAGTGACATGATATGGCCAATATCATTTTGCTCCTTTGATCTCCATCTTGGGGCTCCATGATCATCATCGTCACGGCATGACACCATGATCTCCATCATCATGATCTCCATCATCGTGTCTTCATGAAGTTGTCTCCCCAACTATTACTTCTACTACTATGGCTACGGTTAGCAATAAAGTAAAGTAATTACATGGCGTTGTTCAATGACACGCAGGTCATACAATAAATCAAGACAACTCCTATGGCTCCTGCGGTTGTCATACTCATCGACATGCAAGTCGTGATTCCTATTACAAGAACATGATCAATCTCATACATCACATATCATTCATCACATTCTTCTTGGCCATATCACATCACATAGCATACCTGCAAAAACAAGTTAGGCGTCCTCTAATTGTTGTTTGCATGTTTCTGATGGCTGCTATGGGTTTCTAGCAAACGTTTCTTACCTCATAAAACCACAGCGTGATATGCCAATTGCTATTTACCCTTCATAAGGACCCTTTTCATCGAATCCGTTCCGACTAAAGTGGGAGGCGGCACCGCTAGCCACCTTATGCACCAAGTGCATGTAATTGAGTGGAACTTGTCTCACGTAAAATGCGTGTAAGGTCGGTCGGGCGCTTCATCCCACAATACCGTCGAAACAAGATTGGACTAGTAGCGGTAAGCATATTGAACAAAATCAGCGCCCACAACTACTTTGTGTTCTACTCGTGCAAAGAATCTCATAATAGACCTAGCTCATGATGCCCTTTGTTGCGGGCGTGGCAGAAATTCAAAATTTTCCTCGTGTCACCAAGATCTATCTATGGAGAAACCAGCAGCGAGGGAAGGAGAGTGCATCTACATACCCTTGTAGATCGCTAAGCGAGCGTTCAAGAAGCGGGGTTGAAGGAGTCGTGCTCGTCGTGATCCAAATCACGGAGATCCTAGTGCGAGCAGACGGCACCTCGCGTTCAACACCGTACAGCCGGTGGCGTCTCCCATGCCTTGATCCAGCAAGGAGAGAGGAGAGGTTGAGAAGACTCCATCCAGCAGCAGCCGCCGGCGTGGTGGTGGTGGGGAGTGTGGCAATCTGCGAGGCCGCCAAGCACATGGAGAGAGGAGGAGGACTTGGGAGAGGGAGGGCTGCGCGCGAACTTCGTGTTTAGCTCCCATCGCCTCCCACTATATATAGGGGTGGAGGGGCTGGTTTCTTGCCCTCAAGTCCATTGGGGCGTTGGCCAAGGTGGGAGGAAAGAAATCCCATCATTTCCTTCCCCACGATTGTTATCCTCCCTTTTAGGGATCTTGATCTTATCCATTGGGATATGATCTTATTCCTTCTAAGGGGATCTTGGTGCGCCTTGACCAGGGGTGTGGGGCCTTGCCCCACTACCCATGTTCATGTGGGTCCCCCATGCAGGTGGGCCCCACTCGGAACCTTCTAGAACCTTCCGGTACAATACAGAAAAATCCGAACATTTTCCGGTGGCCAAAATAGGACTTCCATATATAAATCTTTACCTCCGGACCATTCCGAACTCCTCGTGGCGTCCAGAGATCTCATCAGGACTCGAACAACATTCGGTAACCACATACAAACTTCCTTTATAACCCTAAGCGTCATCGAACTTTAAGTGTGTAGACCCTACGGGTTCGGGAGACATGTAGACATGGCCGAGACATTCTCGGTCAATAACCAACAGCGGGATCTGGATACCCATGTTGGCTCCCACATGTTCCACGATGATCTCATCGGATGAACCACGATGTCAAGGACTCGGTCGATCCGTATACAATTCCCTTTGTCTAGCGGTATTTTACTTGCGAGATTCGATCGTCGGTATACGATACCTTGTTCAATCTCGTTACCGGCAAGTCTCTTTACTCGTTCATAACACATCATCCCTTGATCAACCCCTTGGTCACATTGTGCACATTATGATGATGTCCTACCGAGTGGGCGGAGATATCTCTCCGTTTACGGAGTGACAAATCGATCTCGATCCGTGTCAACCAGCAGACACTTCGGAGATACTGTAGTGCACCTTTATAGTCACCCGATTCGTTGTGGCGTTTGATACACCAAAGCACTCCTCACGGTGTCCGGGAGTTACGATCTCATGGTCTAAGGAAGAGATACTTGACATTGGAAAAGCTCTAGCAAGCGAACTACGATCTTTGTGCTATGCTTAGGATTGGGTCTTGTCCATCACATCATTCTCCTAATGATGTGATCCGTTATCAACGACATCCAATGTCCATAGCGGAAACCATGACTATCTGTTGATCTGTGAGCTAGTCGACTAGAGGCTTACTAGGGACATATTGTGGTCTATGTATTCACCGTGTATTATGATTTCCGGATAATACGGTTATAGCATGAATGAAAGACAATTACCATGAACAAGGAAATATAATAATACTTTTATTATTGCCTCTAGGGCATATTTCCATGAGCTACCTTTTTTTGCCGCGCCTTCTCGATCGGCACGGAGAAAGCGGTCGAGGCGTTAGTTGGTCATTCTTGAGACGATCGCAACCCCCTACAGCGTTCGGTCGGCGGGGTCATGGACAAGTTTCGACCGTCTTCCGGTAGCGGTGGTGCAACCTCCTCCTCCTCCTCCTCTACTTCGTCCTCATCATCGTCGTCGTCATCTTCGGCAGCGTCTGAATCCCACTCATCTTGGCTCTACGCCCCAGCTATCTTCTCCCTCCTCGATTGAACTGAGCTCCATTGAGCATCGAGTACAGCTCGATAAGGGCACTGGAAGGCGTCAAAGGCGAGATCAATCGACCAAGTTGCAGAACATCTGAAACAAATTCGACAAATATACAAGGGAAGGCGAGCAAATGTACCTTATGCAGAGCAGCTGTGATGGTCAGTGGAGAATCCTCACTGGATACAGGGGATTATCCTTGTTCCCGATGACATGACCATCCACCTTTCCACCGTGGCGTCGTCATTGCTTCCGGGTGGACTCGAGTCTCGTCTTGATTTGCAGTACAACCACATGCAATGGCTCCGGGCTGAAGAGGTTGGATCTGCCCCCGAAGGAAAACCTCCAAAAGGTCCATGCCGATCCGCCGTCCCGAACCAAGCTGCACCGCGATCCATCAACATCTTCATCAGCTCTCTCCTCGGAACCACCTTGAGAGAGGAGGGCTTGTTCACTCGGTCCATGGTGAATGGAGAGTCCACTCGGCTTGCCCGGCGTCGGCTCGTTACAGCGATAGAACCAGGTCATTGCCAGCCCCTGACCGACTCGGGAAGCGTCATAGCTGGGAAGGTGCTCTTGTTCCTCACTTGGATCCCAGGCCCCGCACATCTGGACAACAGGTTTTCTCGTCGCTGGACTCGCCTTCTTCACGATCGAGAGCTACGTGAAGATGTGCTTGAACAAGCCCAGTCTTGATCGGCAGCCAAGAAGTTCTCACACATGGATACAAGCGCAGCAAGATCTGCGATGGAGTTTGGGGTAAAGTGGTGGAGCTGGGCTCCAAATAAGTTCAAAAACCCGAAAGAAAATGCTCGGTGGCGAGAGAAAATCCATGATCGACATGGTGGCAGGAGCACACACTCACCCTCTTAAATTTGGGGTTGCCACTCTTTCCTGGAAGCCTTGCGGCGCCGTGGGATCAGCCCGTCGTAGGCCATGTCGAGAGATCCTTCTCCTTGATGGTCGACTAGATCAATCTCCTGGACCCAGCCCTTGGCGGCGGGATCTCGGCGAAGACCGCGCGACTGGTGGATCTCCCTTCGCCTTCTCCGCCGCCGACACCTTCTTTGCGGCGCTCGGCACCGCCGTCTTCTCCTTGACCATGGCTGCGGCGAGATCTTGTGAAGAAGAGCTTTAGGGGCGAAAGTGGATGTGTTGGGCGAGGCGAGGAGAAGCGGAGGAGAAAGGATGGAGCTTGTTGAAACCCCCCTTTGGTTGCATTTATAACATCCCTTCGAGTGGATGGCAGGTGGACTGGTCAATCTAATCATATCCGAAGCAGTTGCATTGGCGTGATACATGGCGGAAAAAGCGCCGCGGAGATCGGCAGCGTCTGTGTCTGTCCCATCCGGCGCCCGCGGTTACGTTCCGCTTAGCGCTTCCCCAAATTCGTATCCGTGGAATCCGCGAATGGCGATCGGTTTGCGGGGCGAGATTTCCTGCGATCCGTCGCTCGGGGAACGGCAAAGTCAAAAGATCACTCGACGAAAGACAAGAATGGATTGAGTCGGTGAAAAAAAAGTTGCTCGTTGTTAGAAAGAAGGTCTTGATCGAGAACAACGCATAGCGGTATGCAAAAGTCAATCGGAAGCAGCATCAACTCCTTCCTCATTCAAGCCTCAATCCATTAGGGGCTAATGATGGATTCATGTACCTAGGGTAGGGTCATAGTCGACCTAAGTGTCCTACCAAGGATACCCTTAGAAGAGATCACCTTCGATCGACCAGCGAGAATCTACTCGTGACTAGAAGGACTTCGACCATGAAGACTCACTCGACCACGGAAGGTCGGGAAGGCACTTTCTGCGCTGCAGCGGACTGTAATTGAATAGACTTTATGGTAGTTAAGACACTTTATGAGGCGTTACGATGCGCCCAGACTTAATGTACTTTAACCCTGCATTACTTGGGCTGGCGGGGGTCTGGCGCCTCTATATAAGCCACCCCCCCCTCCACAGGAGAGGGTTCGCACTCTTGTAACACCTATACACATAATCCACTCGACCGCCTCATGGCTCCGAGATGTAGGGCTTTTACTTCCTCCGAGAAGGGCCTGAACTCGTACATCGCTTGTGTTTACAACCTCTCCATAGCTAGGACCTTGCCTCTCCATACCTACCCCCCACTCTACTGTCAGACTTAGAACCATGACATTTTTCTTTTTCTTTTTTCTTATCCACAGGACTCTGTTCACCAGAGGCCTTGTCCGGCAGTAGACCTGCCGAACTCACGATGCAACAGCCAGGGAAGGAGAAAGGCTACGACGAACACTAAGGTGGTCTCCATTACGAGCATTAAATCTGTTTAATACACAACTCCGCAGTCTACCCCTGGAGGGGGACATGTTTAAATAGTCCAATCCCTTGCTTATCGCACTATTTGTATCGCTCTGCATTCATGGCAGTATTTTTGAATAAACAATGCCTCGCTTTTTGCTTATAGCCGCATTTCTTCTTTTCTTATATATGTTCATTTATGACATCCTGGATCCGTACACTTTGGTACGGCCGAATACACCAGGGGCTTAAGTTGCCCGCATTATGGTGTGATAAGTCCGAACACTTTCCCAGGTGCGGCACCCCGAACTTATAGCATTATATGCATCGGCTCCGAATCATGTCTTGGGTCAATAGTGGGGTTTGCCCAGCTCCCATGTTTTGGTACCTTACGTTCCATTTTATCGGCTAAGGTAGCCTTTGGTGGAACCACTGCGATTGCGCCCGGTTGAGCTTGGCGGCGCCTCGATGGAAAGCTAAAACTGGCCGTCATGATAAAGGCGGGAGCTGGTCCTTTATTAGAGAGGTCTTTTGGGTCCCTAAAGACTTATGCCGCTTAGAAGCGAGGAACCGGCTTTGTCCGGCCCAGGCGAGATAAGCGCCCGAACTCGGTCTTCGAATACTAGGGGCTTCGCCAAAATTTAAAATTATAGAATTCTATGGCTAAGTGAGAGTGTTCAAGCATTATAAGTCCGTTGCCTTGTTACGTCGTGTTGGCGCCTCCTAGATGGACCCAAAAATGGGAACAAGAAGCGCTCAAGTTTATCCGAACACCCGGCACTTTCGTGGCATGGGGGCTGAAGCCGACGACTTGCCATCTCTCGGTTGATAAGCGGCCACCACGAAGGTCATATTTTAAATCAATAAGCGTTGCTTAAGCGCATATGAACAAAGTTTTCAGCGCGAGGATAACACATTTTGAGTCTAATCAAATATTACATGTTTGGAGCACTCATCCACAATCTTGTGGGCACCCTTGAGACACTCTTATAATACATTTAGATGCGTGCGATACTCCTTGCCCTTGGTGGCTGTCCGTCGAAGCTTCTCGGCATCCAGCCTGCCCGGTGCACTTTTGCGTGGGCAAGGGCCCGGCAGGCACCTTCAATGCGAGCGAGCGCTTGATGACTTCCACCCGAGGACATGCATCCACCAGCCGCGCACAGGGCGAAGTAGCTCCCAGGCATGGCCTCCTTGAGGCCTGGCGAATTATGAGACCCTTCATGGCCTGTTCGGCTACCTTGTGGAGCTCGACCAGCTACTTGGTGAGTCGCTAAAAGGCTGCCGGATGTCGGCCTCGGCATATTGAGACGAAGACCTTCTCCGTCGAGCTCCCTCCTCGGCCCGATAGAATCGGCAGCATCGGACCTGTTGCAAAGGCAGATCTGCAAACACTCTGGAGAGCTCGAATTCGGGTAAGTAACAGGTAATTCACTTTCACATGCTTGCTTTGCATGAAAAAAGCCTTACCGTTGCTATTTTCTTCAAATCCTCGACCTCTGGAGACCTTGTGGTCTTGACCTTGAAAGTCGTTATATCGACTAGAGGGGGTGAATAGGCGATTTTATGAATTCTTCTTTGAGGAATTTCTTTGGTGAGGAAATTCCTTAGCGAAGAACTACTTACTGTGGAATAGGTACTCGAAGTAAGCATAACGAGAAGACAAGCATGGTCATCATGATGAAATGAAGACTAGCACAATCTGAGAAAAGTGTAATCATAGGATACACAAGATGAAGACAAAGCAAGTGAAGAAATTGAGCGAGGAAATTGAGAAAGTCTTGATCAAAGTCTTCAAGCACGAGATATGAACAAACACTCAACGCGATAATAGCGAAATGAAAGGGTTGAGGAGATAGAACCGATTAGTTGGTGAAGACAATGATTTGGTAAACCAGTTCCAAGCTGTTGTCTCGGTTATGCGTCACGGTTGGAAGCGGTGAGTATTTAAACTTCGAGACCGCGATCCGGACACCCGATCCTTGAGCATGCAGCTCGGGACACCGATCCTCACCGTATTCTCCTTGAACTAAGGCCACATGAGACCTCGTCCGATCTTTCGTGGTAAGTCTTGGTGACTTCAAACCTTCACAGACTTGGTCACTCGGCGATCCACAATTCCTCTTGGATGCTCTAGACCATGGCGCCTAACCTTACGGAAGAAGCACAATCTTCAAAGGTAACAAGCGTCGGATCACGCGGGATCAATTTCTTGATGATGCTCAATCACTTTGGGTTTTGTGGGGGTTTGGTTTTGGGATTTTCCTCACTTGATGATTTTCTCTCAAAGTCCTAGGAGGATGGGTTGCTCTCAAATGACAAGTGTCAAGTTCTCTCGGGCAGCCAACCAGCTAGTGGTTGTGAGGGGCGGCTATTTATAGCCTAGGGAGCAGCCGACATGATAAGACATAAATGCCCTTCAATGATATGACCGTTAGGTGGATAAGATATTTTGGGACAGCAGGCGCATATACTTTGACAGCAGTCGGAAATTTGACTCTCAAATTCCTCGGGGCTATCATGTTCCTCCTTTGTGTAGGCAATTCGCCTTTGGCGAATTCCTAACTCCTCGTCGAGAACAAAGTCCTCGGTGAGCAGAAGAAGCTGCATCTCATCCTTTGAAGAAATTGGAAGGCGTATGAGATTTCAATGGCTTCACTTGAAGGGATTGGTAGGTGTAGAGATTTTGAGTTGAGCATCACATGGAAATTTTTCCTTAGTATTTCCTCGACCCCCTTTAACGATGCGGTGTTTCCTATGACTCAAGAAAGAAAATGAAACTACGAAAACAAAAGTCTTCACGCTTCATGTTCCTCAGTGAATATCAAGTCTTCAAGGTCACACCAATTTCTTCACTTTCAAAGTCTTGAAAGTCTTGAGAATATCAAAGTCTTGATCGAAGAACTTCATTTTAGAAATTCGACTTTCTCTGTAGATATCAAACTCCTCATAGACTTATAGACACTGTGTACACTCACAAGCGCATCGGTCCCTTAACCTATAAGTCTTCAATACACCAAAATCACTAAGGGCACTAGATGCACTTACAATCTCCCCCTTTTGGTGATTGATGACAACATAGGTTAAGTTTTCAATGAGGATAAACATATGAAGTGTAAATCTGATATTGAGGAATTTGATTGCAAGATATATAAGAACTCCCCCTGAAGATGTGCATAGTGAGGAATTTGCGTTTGAGGCAATGCACATTTGAAGAGTTGAATCATGGAGAACTCCCCCTATATCTTGTAATTCATACACGCATTTGATATATAATATGAAGAATTTGAAATGCATGATGAAATATGGTGCCTGATGAAATTCAGCATGCGTGCAATAATATTGACGAGGAATAAACATGCAGAATAGCACATCAAAAGTATCAGAGCACAGTGCATCAAAAGTATTCGAGCACCGTCCATAAGTATCGAGCACCATCGGGTTTAAGATTACAACTTCGATCAATAAAGGTTTGGAAGAGCGAGTTGTAACTTAAAAAATGCCCATAATATAGACCGGCTTGAAGACTAACTCAGATTTCTCCCCTTTGTCATCAAATGACCAAGCGGATGGCGAGGACTACGCGCCTGAAGAATTTCAAGTTGATGGAGGAGTGCGGCGTTGTTGGGGTTGTTTGTTGTAGCGAGGGCCTGCCACGGTGTCGTCCAAATCTTCATACTCATCGGTGTCCGCGATGAAGAATTAGAGCTGGCTACGGATCAGGAACTTTGACCCTCTTGAATTTCTTGGAGGAGTGCAGACCGGTCAAATTCTTCCTTGAGACCCATAGTCTTGAGTTCTTGGCGCTATAGACATGAGTGAGGACAGCCAGTGCGGTTGAGGGTTTCATGAAGGTAGTAGTGGTTCTTCTTCACCTCATAGACATAAGGAAGAATTGGAGTTGGTGTAGGCGCGGGAGGAGCTAAGGAATTTGGTTGAATTTCTTGGCATGGCCAGTCTGATTGCCTGATCTCTTCGATTTCTTGGGCGCACCACTAGTGGATGCCTGGAATTTACATTTTCTTGAGGCTGAAAGTCATTAGCAGTCTTGGCATGTTCTTGACGAGGCTGAAGCGAGTCCGTAGCCTCAAGATTTTCTTGTTGCGATGGGGCTGCAACAGTTGTCATTTTCTTCGTCAGGTTGATGAATCTCACTTTGGCTCCTTGCCAATCAGCATAGTATGCATCGAAGTCTTTGCTGAGGGCTTGGATTTCAGACTGAGCTTGGAGAAGTTCCTCAGGTGTCATTCTGACAACATTTTTCTTCAGGAGCTTCTCCTTTTTGTATTGTGCTTTCTTGATCTCTCTTGCCTTTTCAAATTTCCATTTCTCCTGAGTGATGAAATGGGTTAGCATGTGACTTTGACCAGGAGTCAGTTGAAAATCAGGCATGGGGGTGTTTGGATCCTTGTGCGGAGGTCAATGTAATCGAGATTTTCCTTGGATCCAAAAGCGTTACAGATGTGCCTTTGGCTCTAGCGGCCTTCACTTATGCATCTCGATGATTTACGCAAGTTCATCATCGAAGCTTCATCATCGAGAGGGCACTTGGAATCGACTGTTTCTTCCTTGGACTTGGCGAGGACCGCGTCCATTGTTGCTTTAGTCTTCAGCGGTGTGGGGCTGATGAGGACATTGGTGCAGGTGAGGAACTTCTTTGAGACACGGGCAATCGAAACCCGTAGTCCTTTGACATGTAGCGGATGCATAGGAGCTGAGGACTTTGGTGGAAGCGATGGCGGTGCGAGAATTTGCCGTGAGGGCATAGTTGAGAACTTGGCCGTGAGGTATTTGTTGGTGAAGCACTTGGCTTGCGAGCAGGCTTCTTTGGCATTGATTTCCTTGGCTTGACTCATTGAATTTCCTCACTGCCTCCTTGGCTTGTCTTGCCAATTTAGCTTGGCTCCTAGCCCATTCTTCAGGAAAGTCCTCACCAGCTTGATCTTTGGTGGGATCAGCTACTTGGCCAGGTGCCAATGGAGCTCTTGGGCATGGAGGATTTAAAGCGAATTTCTTCATGTACTTTGGAGTTACATATCTGTACTCCCTCCATTCTCTTGCCCATCTCCGTTCAATCCTCTGAATGCGCACTTTACGCTGATTTTATTCTCTTTGCCAAACTTGGCTTCATCAGGTGCGCAATAGTCCTTGTATATGTCATCAGGGATCTCGAAAGCAGTCATGACCTCAGGTTTCTTTCCTCCTTTCTGCGGTCTCTTACCTTCAGCCATATTCTTCATATGAGAATTTGAACAATTGAACACTCTGAAGAAGTATGCAGTTTTCTTGAGAGCAGCTGCAAATGAGTTAAGTTGATGAGAACCTAGTGATTCAGCGGCGGACATGAGTACTGTGAGCGAGTGTAGGTGCGAGGAATTTGGAGAGGTCATATGCATTCTCGGAAGGTTTTTGAAAAAAACAAGTTTTGAGGAATTTGACCAGATGAGCCTTGAGGAATTTCACTAAGCGTTCTTTGTCTTAGGTTCGAGTTATGCGGATCGAAGATCCACACAATTGAGGAATCTTGAAGAAAATGATTGCTTAGAGAAATGGATCAGAACATACAACGTGTGAGGTGTTCATATGTGTGAAGATTTGAAGAATAAACACCTTTGAAGATTTTCAGGAAAGTTTGAGAATCAAAGTGAGTAATAAAAGTAACTTTTAATTACGAAGTGAAGAACATAATGAACTGAGATGAGCAGAGGTGAAGTTAGTCAAGTTAGATCTCCACGCCCTAACTTGGCGGAGGAAACAACTATGGCGGCGGAGTGAAGATTTCCATAACCGTGGCAGTCTGACAATGACGAGGTCGAGGCGTGAGCTCTTCCTCACCGGCTGACGATGGAGTAAGCGGCGGCGCTAGGGTTTGAGGAGCTCGAGCGAGAGACAGCGACCGAGCGGAGTAAATGAAGTGAGGAAGGGGAGAGGGGTATTTATAGCCACGGTGAAAAATTGTTCGCTCGAAGATTTTGGGACGAACATGCCCCTGCCCTTTCTCCTTCACGCGACATGTGTCACCCACGTACTGTGTAGATGAGATCGTTTAAGATCGTGGGTGCATATAATAATGCATCGTGGGATGCGGAATGGTTTGAGCGGCAAAACCGAAAATCTGGATAAGATTTGTTTTAAAGTTTCATTCGCAATTTCTTTAGCTGACAAGGACACAGTGAAGATTTTGAACGAGTTTCAATTAGAACGCACATGAAGAATTTGTGAATAGATTGGGTTGAGTATAGCATAGAGGAAGGTCGATCACATTCACTTAGCGAGAAAAAGCAACTTGAAGAAATAGCCATAAGTGAATGTTGTAGAGGACATAAACTCATATATATATATATATATATATATATATATATAATGAAGAAAAAGCAGCGGAAGCAGCGAAGATTTTGCAAAGTTGAAGAATTTGAAAAACTGAAGAATTTCAAAATGAGGAAAAACTCAAATTGAAGATTTTCAACTTTTTGTGGTGGCGTAACCCACCGTATAAGAATGATGATTTCAGACACCGCGTACAATTGTCGTAGGGTTCTGAGAATCAAATTCTTCATTAATTTCTTCACACTTAGAGTGTTATTCTTCATTGATTGAAGAAAAACGTTTCTTCATGTGTTGCACATCTAAGTCATCAATTTTGCATAAGTGTTAGGATGTGTGTCCTTTTCAAAGAACATTCGAAGACTCTAAGATATTTAGCTCACACCGCAACTTGCTAAATCTCTTCTCATCCAAGGTCTTAGTGAAGATATCAGCTAGCTGTTCTTGATCTTCACGTGCTTTCGATGGAGATGTAAGCCCTTCAACACATGATCACGAAGAAAATGATGGCGAATCTGAATGTGCTTTGTCTTGAGTCTTTGGCTGGGTTGTGAGCAATCTTGATGGCACTCTCATTGTCGCGAGAGGAGAGGCACATTCTTCACGTTAGCGCCATAGTCCTTGAGGTTTGCTTCATCCAAGCGAGTTGAGCATAGCAGAGCCAGCAGCAATGTATTCAGCTTCAGTGATGAATGGTGATCTGTGATTCTGTTTCTTGAGGACCAACGGACCAAAGATCGTCAGAAATGACAAGTGCGGATGTTGACTTGCGGTCCGCGATCACCAGCATAGTCAGTCGAGAATATCAATGAGATCAAAAGCGAGCCCTTGGGGTACCATAATCCTAGTGTTGGTGTGTGAGCTAGATATCGAAGAATATGCTTCAGCCTTATGGTGTGATTCCTTGGTGCAGCTTGAAATCGGGCACACATGCAAACACTAAGCATTATATCTGGCCTAGATGCACATAAGTACAATAAAGAACCAATCATGGGTGGTATACCTTGTGATCGAAGTCAATACCATTTTCATCGATTGCATAGATGGCCATTTGTGGGCATAGGAATTTTAGCGCCTTTGCAATCTTGCATGCGAATTTCCTCGATTACATCTTTGAGGTATTTCTCTGAGATATGAATATGCCATTCGCTACTGCGAATTTGAAGACCTAAGAAGAATTTCAACTCTCCCATCATAGACATTTGATATTCTTCACTCATCATATAAGCAAATTCATCACTATAACGTTGGTCGGTATGGCCAAAGATAATATCATCAACATATATTTGGCACACAAACAGTTCACCATCATAAGATTTAGTAAAGAGAGTAGGGTGAGTGAACGGGTGTGAAGCCATTCTTCACGAAGAATTCCTTCAATGTATCATACCACGCTTGAGGGGCTTGCTTGAGCCATAGGGCTTTATTAAGTATGAAGACTTTGTCGAGGATTCTTTGGATCTTCAAAACACAGGGGTTGAGCAACATATACTTCTTCCTCAAGCTTACCATTGAGGAATGCACTTTTCACATCCATTTGATATAAGATGATATCATGATGGTTAGCGTAAGCAAGTAATATCTGAATAGCCTCAAGTCTAGCAGGTGCAAAAGTTTCATCAAAATCAATTCCTTGACCTATGTGTAGCCTTGAGCTACTAGTCGTGCCTTATTCCTCACCACAAGGCCATTTTCATCTTGCTTGTTGCGGTAGATCCACTTTGTGCCAATGATATTATGCTTGCGAGGATGCAGGCGATTGACGGTTCGAGACATTGTTAAGCAGGCTGATGTAATTCTTCTTGCATAGCTGAATCCATTCCGGCTCCAAAAATGCTTCATCTACCTTAGTGGGCTCTGTGATAGAGACAAAAGCATAGTGCCCACAAAAGTTAGATAAATGTGAAGCTTTTGGCGTGTGAGAGGACTGGTGTGCTAATGTCATCGATGATCTTCTCCACTTCTTTTGCAACACGAGGATGAGCTGGTTGTCATTTGAGGAATTTGATCGGCATTTTCTTCAAGTGCATCGCTTTCGGCGTTCTTCATGAACTAGAATGAATTCTTGACAGATTCTTGATGGGAATGACATCCTCGGTTGCCTTGAACTTGATAGAATCCTCGGTGTTGGTTCATCTAACACGGAGGTAGGTGCTCTCTTTGCGAGCCATTAGTTTCATCGAACCGCACATCTCTGATGTCGACAATCTTGTGAAGAACAATGTTGAAGACTACTGTAGGTGTCGCGAGTCCTTCGTAACCAAGCATAAAACCTTCATGTGCTTTGGTGCAAATTTAGAGTTGTGGTGAGGATCTCTAATCCAACATTTAGCACGAAGACTTTGAAATAACTCACATTGGGTTTCTTGTCGTTGAGGAGTTCATAGGCCGTCTTCTTGAAGAATTTGTGAAGATATACTCTGTTGATGATGTGGCGCGGTATCAATTGCATCAATCCAAAAGCTGATGGCGTTTTGTATTCATCAAGCATAGTGTGATCCATCTCAACAAGAGTTACTGTTCTTGCGCTCCTAGCGCCATTTCTTTGAGGAGTATAGGGGCGAGATAACTCATGAGTAATACCAAGTTCATCAAGATAGGCATCAAGACCGAATTCTTGAACTCGGTTCCATTGTCACCGATGTGCTTGATCTTCACACCAAAGTTGGTTGAAGCCCTCGAGGAAAATCGTTTGAAGACTTCACGCACTTCATGTTTGTAAGTAACAATGTGTACCCATGTATATCGAGAGTAATCATCAACAATGACAAAACCATATAGAGATGCATCATTAGTATTGCTGAGTAATGATTAGGTCGAAGAGGTCCATGTGAAGCAATTGAATGGACGAGTAGTGGTCATGATAGTCTTATTTGGATGCTTGGCCTTGGTCATTTTCCAGCTTCACGGGCTCGCATAAGTGATCCTTGAGAATTTGACATTCTCAATGCCAATGACATGCTTCTTCTTCCATAGCGTGTGCAAATTCCTCATGCTGCATGACCAAGTCGTCGATGCCATAGCCAGCCTTCTCAAGCTTTTGCAAGTAGACACACGGCTGGTTGTGGTCTGTAGAAATCAACAATATACAAATCTCCTCTCCTAAAGCTTTGAAGACTTTGGAATTGTCGACTTCCATAATCACAACAGCGATACTTGCCAAAGACAACAACCATATCAAGATCACAAAGCATTGAGATTGACATGAGGTTGTATCCTAAGGACTCAACAAGCATGACTTTGTCCATGTGTTTATCCTTAGAGATTGCAACCTTACCAAGACCCAATACGACTTTTGCCTTTGTCGGCCAAAGATGATATGCTTGAGGTGGCGGTGATAAGGAGCATCCATCAATAGATTCTTGTCACCAGTCATGTGATTCGTACATCCACTATCGAGGACCCATTAAGTAGTTTTGGGTTGATCATCCTGTAGATGAATTAGTGTAGCTTACAATCTCATATGCTTCATAAGTGAAGAATATGATATCAAGTTCATCATATGAATTTCATCAAGCAGTAAGCAGATATAGCAGTATTAGGACGTGTGAAATGAAAGTTCATTTCATCATGATTCGCCCGCGTCCTTTTAGGCAATTTCATCAGGTCCCCGGCAAATTCTTGAGCGTTAAAGCACGTCGGAGACTGACCTACGAGAAGAGATTAGTTCTTTTCTTCACCACCCACATCGAAGGGGTGGCAAAAGTTCATCATTCTGCGAGCACCATATGAGAATGGTGGCAAAGATGCCAATCCATTTCGTTTCACATAAGAGGGTTAGGGTAAGCATATGAATAAGCGGAGAAATTCTTGAGGACTTATGAACATAATGGTTTGAAGAATAATGCACATATTCATAGCCCTTAGCTCTACCTGCGAGACGAGTTGTTATACGATGATAATCATATGAGGACTTTGATCCTTTTGAGAATTTGATCCATGTGAGAATTTGGTCCGTATGAGGACTTGGATCCATATGAAGAATTTGGTCCATATGAAGAATTTGATGTGGGGTTCTTGTTCTTCACGGTGGTGTCATGAGGACATTCACTGAAGACTTTCAACATAACTTTTGGGAACCAGATTTTCTTCATAGGGAACCGTTCTGCGATTAGTGCCACATATCTAGCAAATACTTCACCATTCGATTTTTGAACAGTTTATAGTTGGAGTCAAATGACTCATCGGAAGAATGAGGAGATTCACATGTAAAGCCAGATAAGTTAGATGGATCATTTGGAGGTCCCTTTGCACAACCCATGAGGTTTTGAAGTCTTGCTCGGGCTTCAATATGTTCCATCGGCATTGAGTTTCCTCTCAAAGGCAATACCCTCTTTCCTAGGGTTTACATTGAGGATCGCTTTTTAAGCACATCACAAAGTGTCGATGCCCTTTGAGGCTTTTGTACATGCCTATCATGTACAATTCCTTCAACCCTGCATTGTTAGTGATACTAGCAATGTCCTCGGATGAGGAATTAGTGATAGTAGAAGCGGTGAAGAATTTGTAACAGTTGAAGCATTTGAACATTCGGTGAAGAATTAGCGATTCACGTTCAATGCACTTTAAGCATGGAGGAACAAATTCTTCACGAGAAGCGCTGATTTGTTGAGCTAGTAATGAATCGCGCTCCTTACGAAGATCTTCATAACACACTCTTAGCTTTTCAAGATCTTCCTTTCTTTGAAGAGATTCGGAGAAAGCTTCTCGTGATCTTGCTTTTCTTGAAGAAATTCATAAGAAAGTTTCTCATGATCGAGATAAGAGAGTGTTATGATGACTTTGAAGGTTATCAAACCTAGGTGAAGTCTCTGAAGATTTTCGATCGGGGCTTTAGTGCGATCCATTTCTTCACCGAACATATCATCACTTTTGTCTAGCATGTTTTGAACCTTTTCAAAAGCCGTTGTTGTTTCTGACAATCTTAGCAAGTTTAGAGTAGCTGGGCTTGAGATCCTCATCGATTCATTTCACTAGATTCGGAGGTTGTATTTGAGTACCTTTGCACCATTCGCCATGAAGCAATAGGTGGGGCGTAGCCATCATTATCTTCATCGGGCTTGTCGGTGGGGTCAGTTTCTTGATGTTGAAGATGGACTTCTTGTGAAAGCGATGGCGAAGGCGGACTCGCCACACAGTTCAGATTCTTGAGCGCCTCCTCTTCATCATTTTCCTCAGATTCAACTTGAGTCCATTTCCTTGCCATTGAATGCAGAGCCTTCTTGGAGCTGCTCTTCTTGTGAGATGAAGACTTGAGGATTTTGATGGCGAAGATTTTGGCGATTTCTTCTTCTTCTTTGCATCATCAGGCTGTAATCCTTGTATTTCTTCTTCTTCATTTCCTTTTCCACGAGGACAATCTTGGATATAGTGACCAGGTTTCTTGCATTTGTGGCACAACCTTCTCTTATAGTCCTTTGGATGAGGAATCACTTGCTTCTTGAGGATTTTCCAGCGACCACGTCTTGAGAACTTGGAATTTCTTCACGGCGGTGCTAGCTCTGGCTCAATTCTTGAGGATCACCAAGGCTACTACCAGAATCCTCACATTCAGAGTCAGACACAGCCTTGGCCTTCAGGGCATGTGGTTTGCCATAGTTTGAACCATAGAGATCTCTCTTTTCAGCAAGCTAGAACTCATGAGTATTTAGCCTTTCGAGGATATCAGCAGGATCAAGAGACTTGTAGTCATCATGTTCTTGTATCATCAGTCCCAGAGTATCAAATGAGGAATCAAGCAATCTCAACAGTTTCTTCACCACCTCATGATCAGTGATGTCAGTGGCACCGAGGGCTTGAAGCTCATTTGAGATGTCAGTGAGGCGATCAAAGGTTTGTTGGACATTTTCATTGTCGAGTCTTTTGAAGCGGTTGAAGAGATTCGAAGAACATCAACTCGAGAGTCATGCTGAGTTGAGACTCCTTCATTTACTTTGGACAGCCTATCCCGGATAAACAGCGGTTTCCAAAGCACTCACTCTTCCATCTTGTCCTTTGCTCGAGATGGCCACATATGATATTCTTAAGCGAGAATCGAGTTGCTTGAATCTCTTCACATCGGTGGCGTTCGGTGAGGGTGAGACGGAGGAACACCATTTTCCACAACATACCGAGATCGTTATCAATTGCCTCAAGATGCATTCGCATCTTGTTCTTCGATAAGGGTAGTCCGTCCATCAAGGTAGGACACCCAGCCGAGACCTTGATCAATCCTGCGGTCGACATAACTAAAACTCGGCGGTTAAACCAAAATCACACAGAACAAGGGGTACCTTGCTCGATACCAATTGAAAGTCGTTATATCGACTAGAGGGGTGAATAGGCGATTTTATGAATTCTTCACGAGGAATTTCTTGGTGAGAAATTCCTTAGCGAAAACTACTTCTGCGGAATAAGTACTCGAAGTAAGCATAACAGAATACAAGCATGGTCATCATGATGAAATGAAGGCTAGCACAGTCTGAGAAAGCGTAATCACGGGATACACAAGATGAAGACAAAGCGGTGAAGAAATTGAACTAAGAAATTGAGAAAGTCTTGATCAAAGTCTTCAAGCACGAGATATGAACAAACACTCAAACGAGTAATGAGGAAATGAAAGGGTTGAGGAGATAGAACCCGATTAGTTGGTGAAGACAATGATTTGGTAAACCAGTTCAAGCTCTTTGTCTCGGTTATGCGTCAGTTGGAAGCGGTGAGTATTTAAACTTCGAGGACCGCGATCCGGACACCCGATCCTTGAGCACGCAGCTCAGGACACCCAGTCCTCACCGTATTCTCCTTGAACTAAGGCCAAACAGACCTCGTCCAATCACTTGTGGTAAGTCTTCAGGTGACTTCCAAACCTTCACAGACTTGGTCACTCGGCGATCCACAATTCCTCTTGGATGCTCTAGACCATGATGCCTAACCGTCTGGAAGAAGCACAATCTTCAAAGGTAACAAGCGTCGGATCCACGCAGGATCAATTTCTTCAGTGATGCTCAATCACTTTGGGTTTGTGGGGGTTTGGTTTTGGGATTTTCCTCACTTGATGATTTTCTCTCAAAGTCCTCGGAGGATGGGTTGCTCTCAAATGACAAGTGTCAAGTTCTCTTGGGCGAGACAACCAACTAGTGGTTGTAAGAGCGGCTATTTATAGCCTAGAGAGAAGCCGACATGATAAGACATAAATGCCCTTCAATGATATGACCGTTAGGTGGATAAGATAATTTGGGACAGCGGCATGCGGCCACGACAGCGGTCGGAAATTTGACTCTCAAATTCCTCGGGGCTATCATGTTCCTCCTTTGTGTAGGCAATTCGCCTTTGGCGAATTCCTAACTCCTCGATCGAGCAAAGTCCTCGGTGAGCAGAAGAACTGCGTCTACATCCTTTGAAGAAATTACTGAACTGTATGAGATTTCCAATGGCTTCACTCGAAGGGATTGGTAGGTGTAGGATTTTGAGTTGAGCATCACATGCAAATTTTTCCTTAGTATTTCCTCGACCCCTGTCGGTGTCAAAACCGGCGGATCTCACGTAGGGGGTCCCGAACTATGCGTCTAGGCGGATGGTAACAGGAGAAGAGGGACACGATGTTTTTACCCAGGTTCGGGCCCTCTCGATGGAGGTAAAACCCTACGTCCTGCTTGATTAATATTGATGATGTGTATTACAAGAGTGGATCTACCATGAGATCAAGGAGGCTAAACCCTAGAAGCTAGCCTATGGTATGATTGTTGTAATGGATGTTGTGTCCTCGGACTAAAACCCTCCGGTTTATATAGACAGGAGAGGGCTAGGGTTACAGTGGGATTCACGATGGTAGGAGATCTACATATCCGTGTCGCCAAGCTTGCCTTCCGCCAAGGAAAGTCCCATCCGGACACGGGATGGAGTCTTCAATCTTGTATCTTCGTAGTCTTGGAGTCGGTGGACGATGATAGTCGGCTGTCCGGACACCCCTAGTCGAGGACTCCTCGGTAGCCCCGAACCTGGCTTCAATGACGATGAGTCCGGCGCGCATAATGTTCGGCATTGCAAGGCGGGTTCCTCCTCAGAATAATCCATAGAAGATCGTGAACACCAGGATAGTGTCCTTGGCACGTCTTGTCGAAGCAGAGATCGTGTTCCCCTTATTCCGGGATTCTCATGAATACGGACGTGGGTAACCCAACCGCGCCATTGATGGTGGTGCTTGGGAGATAAGCGAGTTTTACCAGGCCGGTGGGGACGTATAGTCTTCGTCCGCCTATATATAAGGGGATAAGGATCCGCCTTTTTACCTACGCCTTCTTCCTCCTTTGCTTATCCATCTCCGCGCACTTGAGCTCCAGCGCCCAAGTTCGTGCATCTCATCTCAACCTTCTCCGACCATGTCCGGAGCGGGAGGTAAATGGTTGGCCTCCACCGTAAAGGAGGAGCACATCGCCAAGCTACTTGGCGCGGATACCTTTCGGCGACGCCAGCGCCGGCTGCCCGACAAAGGCAGCTCATCCCACCAGGCCCCATGAGAGGTCGTATTTCTCCCCACTTCCTCCAGCGGACTGGGCTTTCCACTTCACCCCTTTGTCCAGGGGCTCATGTTCTACTCGTCCTGGATTTCCATGATCTGGCGCGAACTTCATCCTCAACATCTCGGCGTTTATCATCGTGTGCGAGGCCTTCCTCTGCATCAGCCAGCCCGACTTATGGCTCAAGACCTTCAATGTCAAGCGAAGGTAGTGAAGAACATGCAGGCGAGTGTGGAGGTGCCATGTTGGGCAAGATGCTAGCGTCCTCTGATTCGAAGGGGCCTTCGTGGAGTCCGTCAAGGGGTGGCGATCGGGGTGGTTCTACATCACCGAGCAGCGCGACCCTAAGTGGGCGGCGGCCCCGAGTTCAGATCTGGTATCCTATGCAGCTCACCTCACGGAAGAAAGGGCTTGCTATGGGGTAGTTCGATGGGTAGCGGGACTCCAAGCACTGTATCCGAAGCTGGTGAACAAGAAGCTCGGGCTGGTTAGCGTGGTCCAAGTCATGCTCGTCGCGAATTCTCCCATGCCAAACGGGCATTCAACTGTGGGAGTTTGATCCGGCCTGACACCGAGGCGTTGGCGGGCTCTTGACCTGACGTCTGTCTGGCGCTGGAGGTCTGTTTTGTTGGGAGCGTAGTAATTTCAAAAATTTTCCCTCGCTACGCAAGATCATGGTGATGTATAGCGAGAGGAGAGTGTTGTCTACATACCCTTGTAGACCCGAAGCGGAGCGATCTGGCGTAGAGGAAGTAGTCGTCACGTTCTCCTCGCGATCCGACCGATCCGGCGCCGTTACTCCGGCCCCGAGTTCTTGACACACGTACAGCTCGATGGCGTCCCTCGTACTCGATCCAGCGAGTGTCGAGGAGAGTTCCGTCGGCCTGACGGCGTGGTGGCGATCTTGATGTTTCACCGGCGCGGGGCTTCGCCTAAGCTTGCGACGGTATAACGAGGTGGAATATGGTGGAGGGCACGCTGCGGCTGAAGAGCGATCTCACGATCAACTTGTGTGTTCAAGGTGCCCCCTGCCCCGTATATAAAGGAGCAGGGGAGGGCGGCGGCCAGAGGAGGCGCGCGGGGAGTCCTACTCCCTCTGGGGTAAGATTCCCCCAATCCTAGTTGGACTAGGATTCCCGGAGGAAAGAGAGAGAGGGCGGCCCTTCTCCTAGTCCTAGTAGGACTAGGGAAGGGGGCCTAGCGCCCACCTAGGGCTGGCCCTTCTCCTTTCCACTAAGGCCCATCGAGGCCCATTTACCTCCGGGGGTTCGGTAACCTCCGGTACTCGGTAAATTCCGTTTTAGCCGGAACCATTCGAACTCAAACATAGGCTTCAATATATCAATCTTTATGTCTCGACCATTCCGAGACTCCTCGTCATGTCCGTGATCACATCCGGGACTCGAACTCCTTGGTACATCAAAATACATAAACTCATAATAAGCATCGCCGTAACCTTAAGCGTGCGGACCCTACGGTTCGAGAACAATGTAGACATGACCTAGAACTATTCACGGTCAATAACCAACAGCGGGACCTGGATGCCCATATTGGTTCCTACATATTCTCGAAGATCTTTGTCGGTCGGACCGCATAACAACATACGTTGTTCCCTTTGTCATCGGTATGTTACTTGCAGAGATTCGATCGTCGGTATCAATACCTAGTTCAATCTCGTTCCGGCAAGTCTCTTTACTCGTTCCGTAATACATCATCTCACAACTAACTCATTAGTTGTAGTGCTTGCAAAGGCTTAAGTGATGTGCATTACCGAGAGGGCCGAGAGATACCTCTCGACAATCGGATGACAAAACCTAATCTCGAAATCGCCAACCCAACATCGCCTTTGGAGACACTGTAGTACTCCTTTATAATCACCCGATTCGTTGTGGCGTTTGGTAGCACCAAAGTGTTCCTCCGTAAGCAGGAGTTGCATAATCTCATAGTTACGAGGAACATGTATAAGTCATGGATAAAAGCGGTAGCAACATACTAAGCGATCGTGTGCTAAGCTAAGGGAATGGGTCATGTCAATCAGATCATTCTACTAATGATGTGACCTCATTAATCAAATAACAACTCCTTTGTTCATGGTTAGGAAACATAACCATCTTTGATTAACAAGCTAGTCTAGTAGAGGCATACTAGTGACATGTTGTTTTGTCTATGCATTCACACATGTATCATGTTTCGGTTAATACAATTCTAGCATGAATGATAAACATTTATCATGAAATAAGGAAATAAATAATAACTTTATTATTGCCTCTAGGGCATATTTCCTTGATCTCCCACTTGCACTAGAGTCAATAATCTAGATTACAGTAATGATTCTAACACCCATGGAGTCTTGGTGCTGATCATGTTTTGCTCGTGGAAGAGGCTTAGTCAGCGGAGTGCAACATTCAGATCCGTATGTATCTTGCAAATCTCTATGTCTCGATCTGGACTAAGTCCGGATGGAATTGAGCGTCTCTTGATGTGCTTGGTCCTCTTGTGAAATCTGGATTCCTTTGCTAAGGCAATTGCTCGATATTGTCACGAAGATTTTCATTGGACCCGATGCACTAGGTATGACACCTAGATCGGATATGAACTCCTTCATCGAGACTCCTTCATTAGCTGCTTCGAAGCTGCTATGTATTCCGCTTCACATGTAGATCCCTTCTGACGCTTTGTTTAGAACTGCACCAGCGGCAGCTCCTCCGTTTAGTGTAAATCGTATCCGGTCTGCGATTTAGAATCGTCGGATCGGTGTCAAAACTTGCATCAGCGTAACCGTTACGATGAGCTCTTTGTCACCTCCATATCTGAAAACATATCCTTAGTCCTTTTCGGTATTTCGGGATGTTCTTGACGCTGTCGATGATCCACTCTGGATTACTTTGGTACCTCCTGCTAGGCTTATAGCAAGGCACACATCAGGTCGGTACACAGCATTGCATACATGATAGAGCCTATGGCTGAAGCATAGGAACATCTTTCATTTCTCTCTATCTTCTGCGGTGGTGGGGCATTGAGTCGACTCAACTTCACACCTTGTAACACGAGCAAGAACCCTTTCTTTGCTTGATCCATTTGAACTTCTTCAAAACTTTGTCAAGGTATGTGCTTTGTGAAAGTCAATTAAGCGTCTTGATCTATCTCTATAGATCTTAATGCCTAATATGTAAGCAGCTTCACGAGGTCTTTCATTGAAAAACTCTTGTTCAAGTATCCCTTTATGCTATCCGAAATTCTATATCATTTCCGATCAGCAATATGTCATCCACATATAATATCGAGAAATGCTCTGAGCTCCACTCACTTTCTTGTAAATCGAGGCTTCTCCAAAGTGCATACAAACCCAAATGCTTTGATCACACTATCAAAGCGTTTATTCAACTCGAGATGCTTGCACCAGTCCATAAATGGATCATTGGAGCTTGCACACTTTGTTAGCTCCTTTGGATCGATAAAACCTTCGGTTGCATCATATACAACTCTTCTTCAGAAATCCATTCAGGAATCGGTCTTTACATCCATTTGCCAAATTTCATAATCATAAAATCGGCAATTGCTAACATGATTCGAGACGGACTTAAGCATCGCTTCTGGTGAGAAGGTCTCATCGTAGTCAATCCCTTGAACTTGTCGAAAACCTTTTGCGACAAGTCGAGCTTTATAAACGATAACATTACCGTCGGCGTCGGTCTTCTTCTTGAAGATCCACTTGTTTTCTATTGCTTGCCTACCCTCGGGCAAGTCGACCAAAATCCATACTTTGTTTTCATACATGGATCCCATCTCAGATTTCATGGCCTCAAGCCATTTTGCGAATCTGGGCTCACCATCGCTTCTTCATAGTTCGTAGGTTCATCATGATCTAGTAGCATGACTTCCAGAACAGGATTACCGTACCACTCTGGTGCGGATCTTACTCTGGTTGATCTCGAGGTTACTGCGGTAACTTGATCTGAAGTTTCATGATCAACATCATCAACTTCCTCACTACTTGGTGTAGGTGTCTCGAAACTGGTTTACGTGACGAACTACTTTCAAGTAAGGGAGAGGTACTAATACCTCATCAAGTTCCACTTTCCTCCCACTCACTTCTTTGAGAGAAACTCCTTCTCTAGAAAGGATCCATTCTTAACAGCGAATGTCTTGCCTTGGATCTGTGATAGAAGGTGTACCCAACTGTTTCCTTTGGGTATCCTATGAAGACACATTTCTCCGATTTGGGTTCGAGCTTATCGGGTTGAAGCTTTTTCACATAAGCATCGCATCCCCAAACTTTAAGAAAGCGACAACTTTGGTTTCTTGCTAAACCACAGTTCATAAGGTGTCGTCTCAGCGGTTTTGCGGTGTTCTATTCGGTGTGAATCGGCCGTCTCTAGAGCATAACCCCAAAGCGATAGCGGTAAATCTGTAGAGACATCATAGATCGCACCATATCTAGTAAAATACGATTCTGACGTTCGGACACACCATTCTGTTGTGGTGTTCGGGTGGCGTGAGTTCTTGAAACTATTCGCATTGTTTCAAATGTAGACCAAACTTCGTAACTCAAATATTCACCTCCACGATCGGATCGTAGAAACTTAATTTTCTTATTACGATGATTTTCAACTTCACTCTGAAATTCTTTGAACTTTTCAAGCGTTTGGACTTATGTTTCATTAAGTAGATATACCCATATCTGCTTAAGTCATCTGTGAAGGTGAGAAAATAACGATATCCATACGAGCCTCAACATTCATCGGACCACATACATACGTATGTATGATTTCCAACAAATCCGTTGCTCTCTCCATAGTACGGAGAGCGGTGTTCTAGTCATCTTGCCCATGAGGCACGGTTACTTAAGTGCCAAGTGATTCATAATCAAGTGACTCCAAAAGTCCATCGGTATGGAGTTTCTTCATGCGCTTTACACCGATATGACCTAAGCGGCGATTGCCACAAATAAGTTGCACTTTCATTATCAACTCTGCATCTTTTGGTTTCAACATTATGAATATGTGTATCACTACTATCGAGATTCATCAAAATAGACCATTCCTCAAGGGTGCATGACCATAAAGATATTACTCATATAAATAGAACAACCATTATTCTCGATTTAAATGAATAACCGTCTACGCATCAAACAAGATCCAGATATAATGTTCATGCTCAACGCGGGCACCAAATAACAATTATTTAGGTCTAAAACTAATCCGAAGGTAGATGTAGAGGTAGCGTGCCGACCGCGATCACATCGACTTTGGAACCATTTCCCAGCGCATCGTCACCTCGTCCTTTGCGGTGTTAAGCAATCCGTAGTCCTGTTTGAGTTGCAAATATTAGCAGAACCAGTATCAAATACCAGTGCTCTGCGAGCTCTAGTAAGGTACACATCAATAACATGTATATCACATATACCTTTGTTCACCTTGCCATCCTTCTTATCCGCCAAATACTTGGGGCAGTTCCGCTTCGATGACGATCGCTTGCGGTAGAAGCACTCGATTTCAGGTTTAGGGCCGGACTTGGGTTTCTTCTCTGGCGACAACTTGCTTGCTGTTCTTCTTGAATTCCTTCTTCTTCCCTTTGCCTTTCTTCTTGAAACTAGTGGTCTTATTGACCATCAACACTTGATGCTCCTTCTTGATTTCTACCTCCGCAGCCTTTAGCATTGCGAAGAGCTCGGTATAGTCTTTACTAACCCTTGCATATTATAGTTCATCACGAAGCCTTTGTAGCTTGGTGGCGTTGATTGAAGAATTACATCAATGACACAATCATCCGGAAGATTAACTCCCAATTGTGTCAAGTGATTGTAGTACCCGGACATTACGAGTATATGCTCACTAACGAACTATTCTCCTCCATCTTGCAGCTATAGAACTTATTGGAGACTTCATATCTCTCAATCCGGGCATTACATTTGGAATATTAACTTCAACTCTGGAACATCTCATATGCTCCATGGCGTTCAAAGCGTCGTTGAAGTCGGTTCTAAGCCGTAAAGCATGGCACTTGAACTATAGAGTAGTCATCAGCTTTGCTCTGCGGGCGTTCACAACATCGGTGTTGCTCAGCGGCGAGGCTGTCACCTAGCGGTGCATCGGGGCGTAACTCTTACGTGCAGCAATGAGGATGATCCTCAAATTCGGACCCGATCCGTGTAATTACTACCATCATCTTTCAACTTTGCTTTCTCAAGAGAGCATTAAAATTCAACGGAACAACAGCACGAGCCATCTATCTACAATCAAACATAAACAAGCAAGATACTATCGGTACTAAGTTCATGATAAATTTAAGTTCGATTAATCATATTACTAAGAACTCCCACTTAGAAAGACATCCCTCTAGTCATCTAAGTGATCCGTGATCCAAATCAACTAAACCATAACCGATCATCACGTGAAATGGAGTAGTTTTCAATGGTGAACATCTTATGTTGATCATATCTACTATATGATTCACGCTCGACCTTTCGGTCTCCGTGTTCGAGGCCATATCTGCATATGCTAGGCTCGTCAAGTATAACCAGTATTCTGCGTGTGCAAAACTGGCTTGCACCCGTTGTAGATGGACGTGAGAGCTTATCACACCCGATCATCACGTGGTGTGCAGGCACGACGAACTTTGGCAGCGGTGCATACTCGGGAGAACACTTCTTGATAATTTAGTGAGAGATCATCTTATAATGCTACCGTCGATCAAAGCAAGATAAGATGCATAAAGGATAAACATCACATGCAAATCAATATAAGTGATATGATATGGTCATCATCATCTTGTGCTTCATGATCTCCATCTTGCGGCACCACCATGATCACCATCGTCACCGGTAGCGACACCTTGATCTCCATCGTAGCATCGTTGTCGTCTCGCCAAACTTATGCTTCTCGACTATCGCTACCATTTAGTGATAAAGTAAAGCATTACTGAAGCGATGCATTGCATACAATAAGCGACAACCATATGGCTCCAGCCGATTGCCGATAACCGGTTACAAAACATGATCATCTCATACAATAAAATATAGCATCACGTCTTGACCATATCACATCACAACATGCCTGCAAAAACAAGTTAGGCGTCCTCTACTTTGTTGTTGCAAATTTTACGTGGCTGCTACGGGCTTAAGCAAGAACCAGTCTCACCTCGCATCAAAACCACAGCGATACTTCGTCAAATAGACTCCGTTTAACCTTCTCAAGGACGGGCGTATGCTTTTCAGTTCAACTAAAGTGAGAGAGCAGACACCCACGGTCACCTTTAAGCAGCGAGTGCTCGTGGCGGTGAAACCAGTCTCGCGTAAGCGTCTGGCGTAATGTCGATGCAGGCGCTTCATCTCACAATACCGCTGAACCAAAGTATGACATGCTGGTAGGTAGTATGACTTGTATCGCCCACAACTCACTTGTGTTCTACTCGTGCAAAACATCAAACCATAAAAACCTAGGCTCGGATGCCCTTTGTTGGGGAGCGTAGTAATTTCAAAAATTTTCCTCGCTACGCAAGATCATGGTGATGTATAGCGAGAGGGAGAGTGTTGTCTACATACCCTTGTAGACCGAAGCGGAGCGATCTGGCGTAGAGGAAGTAGTCGTACGTTCTCCTCGCGATCCGACCGATCCGGCGCCGTTACTCCGGCGCCCCGAGTTCTTGACACGTACAGCTCGATGGCGTCCCTCGTACTCGATCCAGCCGAGTGTCGGGGAGAGTTCCGTCGACCTGACGGCGTGGTGGCGATCTTGATGTTTCACGGCGCGGGCTTCGCCTAAGCTTGCGACGGTATAACGAGGTGGAATATGGTGGAGGGGCACCGCTGCGGCTGAGAGCGATCTCACGATCAACTTGTGTGTTCCAAGGTGCCCCCTGCCCCGTATATAAAGGAGCAGGGGGAGGGGCGGCGGCCAGAGGAGGCGCCGGGGAGTCCTACTCCCTCAGGGGTAGGATTCCCCCAATCCTAGTTGGACTAGGATTCCGGAGGAAAGAGAGAGAGAGGGGCGGCCCTTCTCCTAGTCCTAGTAGGACTAGGGAAGGGGGGGCGCCCCACCTAGGGCTGGCCCTTCTCCTTTCCACTAAGGCCCATCGAGGCCCATTTACCTCCGGGGTTCGGTAACCTCCGGTACTCGGTAAATTCCGTTTCGCCGGAACCATTCGAACTCAAACATAGGCTTCAATATATCAATCTTTATGTCTCGACCATTCCGAGACTCCTCGTCATGTCCGTGATCACATCCGGGACTCGAACTCCTTGGTACATCAAAATACATAAACTCATAATAAGCATCGCCGAAACCTTAAGCGTGCGGACCCTACGGTTCGAGAACAATGTAGACATGACCTAGAACTATTCACGGTCAATAACCAACAGCGGGACCTGGATGCCCATATTGGTTCCTACATATTCTCGAAGATCTTTGTCGGTCGGACCGCATAACAACATCGTTGTTCCTTTGTCATCGGTATGTTACTTGCGAGATTCGATCGTCGGTATCAATACCTAGTTCAATCTCGTTACGGCAAGTCTCTTTACTCGTTCGTAATACATCATCTCACAACTAACTCATTAGTTGTAGTGCTTGCAAGGCTTAAGTGATGTGCATTACGAGAGGGCCGAGATACCTCTCGACAATCGGATGACAAAACCTAATCTCGAAATCGCCAACCCAACATCGCCTTTGGAGACACTGTAGTACTCCTTTATAATCACCCGATTCGTTGTGGCGTTTGGTAGCACCAAAGTGTTCCTCCGTTAGCAGGAGTTGCATAATCTCATAGTTACGAGGAACATGTATAAGTCATGGATAAAAGCGGTAGCAACATACTAAGCGATCGTGTGCTAAGCTAAGGGAATGGGTCATGTCAATCAGATCATTCTACTAATGATGTGACCTCATTAATCAAATAACAACTCCTTTGTTCATGGTTAGGAAACATAACCATCTTTGATTAACAAGCTAGTCTAGTAGAGGCATACTAGTGACATGTTGTTTTGTCTATGCATTCACACATGTATCATGTTTCGGTTAATACAATTCTAGCATGAATGATAAACATTTATCATGAAATAAGAAATAAATAATAACTTTATTATTGCCTCTAGGGCATATTTCCTTCATACCGCACTATCATGAGTGCGGTGATTGAAAAGGTTCAACTTCGCCAAGGCGGGGGCCGAAGCACTGCGGCAGCCTTCTAACGAGGCTTTGAGGTAGAAGTTAAAATTATGTAATGTAATACCGCATAGGCGGTAGCCCACGATGCTCGGTTCGGTGTTCGGAAAGAAAAAGGCGGTGAGGATCTAAAAAGATATCTGTGAGGTTACTAAAAATTATGTCAATATGGGTTTGCGAGGCTGCGCTTCTTGACCTCTGCCCGCCTTGACTGCGGAGTCGGTGCTGAAGCGAGGACCTCGGCGGTCCGAGCAAGAGCTCGGCCGTGCCAAGAAGCAGCTTCGAGGACAAAGAAGGTGAGTAACACCACTTTGAATAGTTACCTTATTGAAGAGGATTTAGGTTGCAATAAAAATAACAAGGATAATCGTGGAGTCTATGAGGGGCCCTGAGCGAGTTAACAACCACGAAGGGCGCTGTGTCCGCGGCGAGCATAATCTGCGGCCAGTGAGGCGAACGGCGAGAAGAAGCGGGGAGGCGTGGGTGGCGGAAGTGCGGCAGAGCTCGAGGCTCTCATGGAAAAGCATGAGTTTGGAGGCGTGACTCAAAACTCGAGTCAGAGCTTGCACTGGCTCTCGAAAGTGCCAAAGCCGCCAAGGCCGAGGCCCATAAGGCCCTTCAGGAGGTTGAGGATGTGAAGAAAATGGCGGCGGGTAAGGCATTTTTCATGCAAAGCAAGCATGTTAATGTAAACTACCTGATACTTACCCGAATTCGGAGCTCTCCGGGGGCGTTTGTAGATCTGCCTAGCAGTGTATCCGATGCCGCCGCATTCTACCATGGCGAGGATGGGAGCACAACGGAGAAGGTCTTCTTGTCTCAGTACGCTGAGGCCGGCCATCCGGTGCCCCCTAGCGACCAGCTGAAGCAACTGGTCGAGCTCCATAAGGTAGCCGAGCAGGCCATGAAGGCCTCATAGTCGGTGTGGCACGGAGAGGCCATGCACAGGAGCTTCTTGACCTCGTCTTGCGGCTGGTGGATCGTGCCTTGTTGGAGGTCGTCAAAGCGCTCCGCTTTGTATTGAAGGTGCTCGTCGGGCCCTTACTGCATAAAAGGTGCCAGAGGGCAGGCTGGATCGGGAAACTTATCAGCAGCGCGCGCCCCATTGCAAAAGGTACCATCGCCGAGATGTACTATAAACTGTCTGAAGGTGCCCTTAAGATTGTGGATGAGTGCCCCGAGATGTAATTATTGAGTAGACTAGCTATGTATTATCATGTGGCTGAAAACTTTGTTCATATGCACTAAGCAAAGCTTGTGTGATTTAAAATATTACCTTACGTGCGGCTGTTTATAAAATACGAGAGATGGCAAGTCGTGGGCTTGAGCCCCAAGCCCACAGTCTTTGGGGTGTTGGGATAAATTTGAGCACTCTTGTTCCCATTTTGGGTCCATCTGAGGGGCGCTCAACACAGCGAACAAAGCAACCGGACTTATAATGGTTGAACACTCTCACTTAGCCATAGAATTCTAGAATTTTAAATTTGTGAAGCCCCTAGTATTCGGAAGACCGAGTTCGAGGCGCTATCACGCCTTGGCGGACATTATCGGGTTCTTAAGCTTGGCGGCATAAGTCTTTAAGGACTCGAAAAGACCTCCCGAACAGCGACCAGTCTCTCGCCTTACCATGATAGTCAGTTTTAGTTTTCTCCCTTGAGGCGCTCGCCCAACTCAGCAAGGCGCCAATCGCGATGGTTCTCCAGTCCACCTTAGCCGATAGAGCGGGCGTAAGGTACCAAAAGCGTGGGAGCAGGCGAAGCCAACTATTGACCCAAGACATGATTGGAGCGATTCATATAATGCTATAAGTTAAGGGTGCCACACTTGTGAAAGTGTTTGGACTTATCACACCATAATCACGAGGAGCATAAGCCCCTGGTGTATTCGGCCGTACCAAAATATCTGGGTGCAAGATGTCATTAGTGAACATATATGTAAAAAGTAATGCAATAACGAGGCAAAAAGTGATGCATTATTTATTCAAGGGATTACGCTATGAGTGCGAAATGATACAAATAGTCACGGTAAGCAAGGGATTGGACTAATTAAACATGTCCCCCTCCGGTGGGCTGCGGTGGTGTATATAATCAAATTTAATGCTCGTAATGGAGACCACACGAGTGTTAAATCACAGCCTTCTTCCCTCCTGGCTGGTTCATCGTGAGTTGGCGGGTTCACCGCCCGGACGAAACCTCAGTGAGCGAGTCCTATGTATACAAAGAAGGAAAATAATAAAAAAAGTGACACACTTGTGAGCCCTGGTGTGTT
>JAHHZJ010001702.1:0-47444 GCA_021437245.1 Aegilops speltoides
GTTGTGTTTGCACGGAGATCTTGTTTGGTTACATTTGCGTAAAGATAGATTTCCTAATTTGCAAATCAAAGCTAATGCCACGTCTGATGGTCCTTTTAAGGTGTTAGAGAAAATAAATGATAATGCATATAAACTTGAGCTACTGCAGATTTTGGGGTTAGTCCCACTTTTAACATTGCAGATTTGAAGCCTTATTTGGGTGAGGAAGATGAGCTTCCGTCGAGGACAACTTCATTTCAAGAAGGGAGGATGATGAGGACATCAATACCATTGTTACACCCACAGCCCCTCTTTTGCTATATATCTGGGACCAATTACTAGAGCTCACAAGACGCCAATTAAATTACTGGTACTTTCGTTTCTTGGTAATGATTCTAATGTTCATGAGAATATGATGCTGCCTAAATTGGATACATTTGTTTTGCTTACAAATGAAGGGCCTAGCTTGGAGAAGGATGAACATTGGAGCAAGAACACGGATGGAGTTGATGGCATGCGCAATGGGATCAAGAATGGAGTTACAAGTGATGATTTCAGGACTTTGAAGCCACCATAAGGAGTGCATGAAGCCTTGGACGAAATATACAAGATGCCACTTCATAATATTCGTCCATAGGCTATTCTAGGTGCTGCGTCACCTTATTATTGGGCCAGGCCCATGTAATTTCGAAATACATTAGTATAGGCTATTTTTAGAGTCCATATGTGTGGGGAAACAAGAGATAGGGTTAGTTTCGGACCCCTCCACCAAGGGCCACGAAATTCACCCCCTCTTCCTCCATATATACAGCCCTTAGGGCACCGTTTAGACTTTGGGTTTTGTTTAGATTAAAAGTTCGCCATAGCTGCAACTTCACGTGCCGTTTGTGTTCAAGCGACTGAGACAAAGGTGTCACAGAACCCCACCTTGATCAATAAAGCTTTCATCTTATATTCGCAATATCCAGATTGCAATCTCAGTTTCTTGCTTGTTCTTCGTTTGCTCGCAGAAGAAATGACCTTCGTGGTCGAGTTGATCGTGCTCCGTGGGTCAATAACCTCTCGGAGTTGGTTTAGCGATTGCTAAGGCGCGACGTCCTCGCACGTTCGTAGTCGGATCGTCAAAGTCGACTTCCACCAAAGCGAAATCCACCATCTCATCGAAAGACGGGACACCTTTGCCTCTATCATGGACTCTACATCAACACATCCAACCCCACAAGGACCTATAACTCGAGCACGAGCAAGAGCTCTTGAAACCGAGGTGACATCACTCCTCTCACAATTCCCTTTCGATTCACATGAGACATGGTTACTACCTCAAAAGGAAATGCTATGCATGCTTAGGTACCAAGGAGTCAACCTAGAAGAAGCTACAGCTCAAGAGGGACATCAAGAGCGAGAGGAGGAGCTGCAGAGTCCAGATTTAGCGGTACTATCACGCTCAAGCCAAGCGGTACTACCCATTGAGCCGAGCAAGCGGCACTACCGCTCGAGATCCGCCTACGTCCGCCGAACCCGACAAACTCAGAATCGAGCAGCGCAGAGGCGGTACTACCGCCCTCCCGAGCGGTACTACCACTGAGCACCTCAAGCGGTACTACCGCCCTCCCGAAGCAGTACTACATTGAAGCACCTCAAGCGGTACTACCGCCCATAGGACCAGTACTACCGCTACACTGCGTCAGGCGTTCGGGCCGAGGCCCATGTACTGCGTTCGCCCCAACTTACCCCTTGGAGAACCTAGACTATAAATAGACCATCCCCTCATCCTTTCTAGGGTTAGCATTGGATTAGCTCATATTTGTGTGTGAGAGCCTTTGCTCATCCACCGGTACTTCTCCACGGAGATCAGGACCTCCGTCTAGGAGAAGATCCATCGGATTCAAGACCCCTATACGGGAAGATCCCCTCGTGGATTCAAGACCTCCTCCGGGAGAAGAACGGCTACCTTTGTATCTTTCCTTTGTTGATTTTGGACCATGTAGAACTCGTGTTTCGATGATCTAGACCTTGTGTGATCGATCTCTTGTCGGTTGAGTGTCTCTCTCGTTATTCCCCGTGATTTCCTCTCGTGCTTCCGCGTGTTCTTCGTGTTTTCCCCATAGGATCCCCTCCAAACGTGAAAGATCGACGAATTAGGGTTCCACCCTACATCAAGACCCCCATAGTTTCCTCATATATATTAGGAGATCTTGATGCATTTCATACTTTGCATGATTCCCATAATTGCGTGCACCATATGCATTCCATGAATAACAATGTTATAGATATTTCCCATGATGCATTACATCCTTTGAGTCTCCATTATGACATACATCATAACAAACCTCTCATGATGGATGACATGTTTCTATATCACGCATCTCATTTATTTGAGCATTGGCTATTTTGTTCTAACCGACACATGCATGTGCGCATCATGATGGATGATGTGTACATCTATCACGCACACACAATTTTTCCGTTGTCCTTGTTTTGTGTAGGTACTCATGTATACTCGTCAACCTCTCAATCCCAAGAGTTGACGAAACGAGCTCTTGAGAGCAACGATGCTTTGGGATCACGTGGACAATCCTCACCACCTTCGCGCAAGGACTATGCGCAACTCCTCTACTTGGCTCTCATACGGCTATGGGCTATCTACCACTTGTCACCTTATGCCCATACTATCGTGTTCACTTTGCATGCTATGCTTGCTTCTATGCGTTGCCATGTAATTGTGACCCTTGCTTGCATTTACCCATGATGAACCATTATGATATCCCTCTGTGTATTTGCATGCTTGGTGGAGTTCCTTGTTGCTATTGCCATGTTTATCATGTGCCCCATGCTATTGATGCTTGTTGCGTTGGGAGAGTCATGATGCCCCATTGCTATTTACATATGGTCTCTCGCCAATACATTGATGACAATTTACTCATATCTTGCTTTCATGCTTGTGCTATGACATGTGAATTATTCATGCCCACTATTTGCACACAAGACATGCTTGCCATGATTCCTTCTAGTACGTTGCATCTTCGCACTACTAGCTTGCTTGACTTGATCGCTATGATTGCTTGCTATGTTGCATCACCCATGTTCCACTATTACTTGCTTTCTTGGGTTGATGACATAGATGTTGATGCCTCTCACTTGATTTGTCATGATCATTGCCCCTTGTCTCCATTAGTTGCATCTCTCATATCACCTTGTATTGAGTGCCAACTTGGTATGCTTATTAATCTTGGAGACTTGGACACTTTACTTGTGATGCATGTTTGTTTGATTGAGCCTATTGCATTTGGTTGTTCTCGCATCATATGCCTCCATACTATGCAACGCTCCCTTGTACTTTCTTATGATGAGCATGATGTGTACACTTGTTGGGTATCTTACCACTGGAATGATAGGTTTTGCATTTCCGCTAACCTCATTTGTTTTTCTGAGTGTTTGTCATGTTATTTCATTTTGGAGGTTTCACAAGGCGATGTCGTTATGCGACAACTTGGTTATGTGAAGGCATACATGATGTGCAACTCCAACATCTTCGGGAACATTCATAAGGTGAAATCCTTCCCTTTGAGCCACTCTCAAGTATGCATATTGGATGGGTCACTCTATCATTGTTGTTTCCTTCTTGTTGTCTACATGATACATCTCGCGACTGGAGGAGCGACATTGGAGATTGGCTACATGGACCTTCACATTGAGGAGCGCTCGCACTTATTGGATGCACCTTCGAAATTCCACTCATGCCACGACATCGAGCATTGGTACATCAACACTCCTTTGACACCTTGCACTCCCACATCCATATTGGTTGATTGTGATCATATATGTCATGCTCGATGGACATATCATACTCACCACAAGTTTGCACCCTATGCATGGATTGACTCACATTATGATTGCCTTGTTGCATCTTGTATTACCATGTCATCCATGATATATGAGCTTGTTCACTTCCTTAGCAAATTTGTTGTGATCTTCCTTGATGGCATATTCATACATCATGATCATATTGCCCACCATCAATTGCATGATAACATATACATATTGAGCATCCATTGCCATGTTCATGCTTTTGATGCACCATCCCATTATGACATCATTTTGCACAATGGTAGAATTTGTCGCTTTGTGCACCATGCTAATTATCCCATGAATTCTTTGCATATCATTCTATATCATCTTGAAAAGCTTCATGCGCTTTGTCATGCACTATCCCTAAGCACGGACTCACGCTTCATTGATGGACACTTTGTGTGCGCTAACCATTGTATTTCCAAGTGTTCTTTGTGTTTGCTCATTTTGCACGTACCACATACCGGAGACACCTTGGAGTACTTGGATTGCGCAAGGCCTTCACCTACGTCCCACTACAAGTCCGTCCACGACACCCGTTACCATGGTGATGAGGATCACGATCCGAGGTCGGATCTTTCCAAGGGGGATATGATGCGAGCATCCCACGCTCATCCCCATGTACACTCCGACTACTCTCCAAGCCCCAAGGATACATAAGATGAGACCTCGACTATGCGCCATTGGACACAAGGTGAATTCACTCCTCTTCGAACCGTCACTTTCCGCATATGAGACACGGCTACTACCTCATGCACGGACCTTGCGTACACTCAGGTACAACCAAGATGACCATGGAGAATCCAAGGACCAAGGCAAGCATGGAAGAGGGGAAGGAAGAAGAAGAATGGAGCAAGACTGGAGTTGCCCGGATCATCCGGACACCCAGCCGGATCATCCGGGCCCAGCCGGATCATCCGGACCCTCCCCCGGATCGTCCGGGTAAATGCACCGAAGGCACCCGAAGGCTTCTGCCAAGCCGGATCATCCGGAACTCCAGCCGGATCATCCGGACCCCGATGCCCGGATAATCCGGACCCCGTCCGGATCATCCGGCCTTGCCTGCGTGCATGACTTGGGCCGAGGCCCGTGTACCCCTTCGCCCCTCACTTACCCCTTCGTGGCTTAGCACTATAAATAGACCTCCTCCTCCCCACTTTTAGGGTTAGCGTTGGTTTAGCTCAGATTAGAGATAGAGCTACGCTCATCTATCGGATCTCCTCCTCGTGAGAGACCGCGGCCTCTTCGGAGAAGATCCTCTCGGATACAAGACCCCTTTATGGGAAGATCCCCTCGTGGATTCAAGGCCTCCTCTTGGAGATGAACGGTTCCGTTGTATCCTTACCCTAGTTGACTATGTATCTTGTGGATCTCGTGTGTGTATGTTGATCTAGCACTTGTGTGATAGATTCCTTGTTGGTTGAGTGATTTCCTCTCGTTTTCCCCGTGTTTCCCCTCGTTCTTCCGCGCGTTCTTCGTGTTCCCTCCGTAGGATCCCCTCCAAACGTGAAAGATAGACGAATTAGGGTTCCACCCTACATCAGATTTTGTGGCAAGTAAACATGCACTTTTCAATTTAATTTCAGAAGCAACACCAGATGGTTTACTATTAGGCTTCATATGTTGCTCAAATTCTTTTACCACAATCTGATTTTCACTCTTATTTTTCTCCTGTTTTGCTTTATTAGCTCTATTAATATCATCTTTCAAAATGGACTCAGGAGTCATAGGAAGCAAAGTAATATTTTTATCCTTATGAACAAGAGTATATTGATTGTTTCTACCATGGTGTCTGAGAACTTTTATCAAATTGCCATGGTCGACCAAGTAATAAGGAACATGCTTGCATAGGTACCACATCACAATCAACATAATCAGCATATGTAGAGATACTAAAATGCACACTAACAAGACGCGCTACCTTAACCTTGCCGCTATTGTTGAACCATTGGATGTAGTAAGGATGTGGATGTGGTCTTGTGGTGAGAGATAGCTTCTCCACCATCTCCATGCTAGCCAAGTTGTTGCAGCTCCCTCCGCCTATGATGACGCGCAAGTAACGTTTTTCACAACTCCTTGGTATGGAACAAATTGTGCCTCGATTTTGCTCAGCTTGTGTGACCTACACACTCAAAACACGTTGAGCAAGTAAATATTCATACTGTCGGCGTCTTCAGAGCCATGTATTGCGTCTCATGATCGTAATCATCTCCACCGTGTTCTTCACGTGTAATAAGAGCCAACGTCTCCTCATCATAGTCACTAAGCGGACTCATACCCACCATCCTCAAGAGCAGTCATCACACGCTGAGATTTGCATTCTCTCGCATAATGACCTCTTCCCTTACAACGACGACAAATAATATCTTTGGTGTGCCCGAGTTGATGCCATGGAAGAAGAAGAGCTCTATGTAGGCGGCGGTGCGCTCTTGGCGAGATAGTGGAGGTTGTGCTGCTTTCTTGTATCACGGTGGAGGTAGCGGTGATGGAGGTCTTTGGTGTAGTGGAAGTAGAGGATGCACGTGGTGTCCATGATGAAAGTTGACCAGAGAAAAGTTAGTTCGCGCCAATGCTTGTCGATCCTGCACTTCATGTTCAGCTTTACAAGCAAGATGGAATAAACGAGTGATATTAGTATACTCCTTATACTCTACAATGGTGCGAATCTCTATTTAATCCACCTATAAAACATGCAAGCATAGCTTCATTCTCCTCAACAATACCACATCTAATCATGCGGTTTGTAATTCACGATAATATTCTTCTACGAATTTTTTCCTTGTCTTAAACGCTGCAATTTTTGAAGCAATTCACGTTGATAATATGGTGGAACCCAACGATGCATACAGCAGTTTTCAAAGAAGCCCAAGTAGCGGGAATAGAATATAATCTACAATGTTGAGACCACCATACACATTCAAAACTAGTGAAAGCACAAACAGGCGAGAACCCGTCTCTCCTCGGGATATTGTAAACATGTAAAACGTTGTTCAGGTTTCTAACTCCCAAGTAAGATATATATCAGAACATATCTACCCTCAAATGGTGGAATATTCAATTTCAGTTTAGGAATATGGACATCATCTCGCACTGAGGTGGTGGTGCGGGCCTACCATTACGAATATATACACGAGGTCGACTGCTGGTGGTGGTCTTGGTGGCTGCACGTAGTTCTGATTTTGATCAACCTCATCCTCATAATCGCCGCATACTCATCCTCCTCCTCGGTACCAGCAAAGCAGCAGATGGCAGGAGCCAAAGAAGCACCAACAGCAGCTTGATTGCGGCGGCACGAAATTTTGTCCTCGCTCAATAGGAACACGCCGAGCTCGTCCATACCGATTCGGAAGTTGGCGTAGTTATTGTTGTTGCAGAGGTGCGATAGGTGCAGCCGGTGGTGGTTGTGAAAAGCGTCGAGCAATTGATTAAACTTGCTATCAAGCTTTGTTTCAAACGTCTTCTCAATGCCATCTATCTTCTCCATGGCCTCGTCCAATCTGTTTAGCACATCTTGCACTGTCCACTCATCATTTGCTGAAATTTATCATGTAGCTGTTTGTTCGTCAGTTCTCCTAATCAGTCTCATCGACTTGTGATCCTACCATGGTTAGCGACAAATAGAAACACACAAGAATATGATCCTCTGACTACTAAGAAGTGGTGGTGGTGTATCACAAACCCGTCAAGCAAATCTCAAATTCTTACAGTTCTTACCAAAGGCGGTGGTGATCGGCAACCGTTGTAGTCAAACTCTCAAAGCTTGGATATAGCGATTACGGGGAGAATCAAGCGCACGACGAGATGTATGTGGAGCTGGGAAGGCTTATAATATGGTAGCAAAAAAGGTCGACAATAATCAATTCGAGATGCAAAGTTGAATAAGCGCTCAACGACGGTACTGTGCGGGTCCTAGGCTAGACCGTGCTAGAGACGCGCGCCTAGAACACTAACAAAATCACGGCGCTGCACATAAACAAGGGAAAAGCACACTCTGGATTTTTTTTTCCGCTCCTCTTTTTTTTTTGCGTAGATTTTTTTTTGCGCTGCTCTTTTTTTTTTGCGAAAAATCACTATAATGGCGAGTGTCTCAAAACTCTTCCCAGGTCAAACTGACAGGATGGGCACGAAATTTTTTCGACCAATTTTTTTTTCGACTGCCTGAACCCAAAAACTGGAAACGGGTCAAAAAAAAACTTTCTATAACGGCGACTGCCTCAATATGCTTAGAAACACCTAAAAATTGGATAGCCAGAATTTTTTTTGTCAATTGCGTTTTCGCAAAATTTTGGGCCTAAACGGAGGGTGGTTTCCGGACTAAAAATAGGAATTTTTTTTTGGAAACCAACCTCTTCTACGGACGGCAAAAGATTGCTGGAATCCGAAACCTACTCAGACAAGGAAACACGAATCGGAAATTAGATGGATCCCGAAAACAAACCTAATATGCAAGGAACCTCGGATTGGTGGTGGATATATGGTGGTAGGATATGGCGGTGGTGGTATATGATAGCGGTGGTGGTATATGGATACTGATTCAAGTGGTGGCGGATAAGCGGTGGTGGTAGATGGCGGGGCGATAATGATGGTGCGTGGCGTGACAACTTATGACCGAACTCGAAACTCTAAAAGACTAGACTCTAAGACCAGCAACTAGACACGGCGACGATGTAGCCGCAAATTCAACAACGCAAATACGTAAAAGATTATGCAAAGGCTCAGATTGGTTCGGATATGATGAACTAACCCTAATTTTTTGTGGCTTTTTCGTGGACTGTAGGTATGAAGAATGACTCGATCTAAACTACGAAAATCCGTAAAATCTCACCGAGCAACACGGAAATCGATACCACTTGATAGAGGCAAAGGTGTCCGTCTTTTCGATGAGATGGTGGATTTCGCTTTGGTGGAAGTCGACTTTGACGATCCGACTACGAACGTGCGAGGACGTCGCGCTTTAGCAATCGCTAAACCAACTCCGAGAGGTTATTGACCACGCCAGAGCACGATCAACTCGACCACGAAGGTCTGCTTCCTGCGAGCAAACGAAGAACAAGCAAGAAACCGAGATTGCAATCTGGATATTGCGAATATAAGATGAAAGCTTTATTGATCAAGGTGGGGTTCTGTGGCGCCTTTGTCCGGTCGTTGAACACAAAGCGAAGCACGAAGTTGCAGCTATGGCGAACTTTAATCTAAACAAAACCCAAAGTCTAAACGGTGCCCTAAGGGCTGTATATATGGAGGAAGAGGGGTGAATTTCGTGGCCCTTGGTGGAGGGGTCGAAACTAACCCTATCTCTTGTTCCCCACACATCGGACTCTAAAAATAGCCTATACTTATGTATTTCGAAATTACATGGGCCTGGCCCAATAATAAGGTGACGAAGACCTAAAATAGCCTTTGGACGAAATTTATGAAGTGGCATCTTGTATATTTAGTCCAAGGCTTCATGCACTCATTATGGTGGCCTCAAAGTCCTGAAATCATCACTTGTAACTCCATTCTTGTCCCCCTTGCGCATGCCATCATCTCCATGCTTGTTCTTGCTCCAATGTTCATCCTTCTCCAAGCTAGGCCCTTCATTTGAAAGCAAAACAAATGTATCCAATTTAGGCAGCATGATATTCTCATGAACATTAGAATCATTACCAAGAAACGAAAGTACCTGGTAATTTAGTTGGCGTGCGCGAGCTCTAGTAATTGGTCCAGTATGTATAGCAGCAGGGGCTGTGGGTGTAACAATGGTATTGATGTCCTCATCAACAAGGTAGCCGTTCTTCTCCGAGAGGAGGTCTTGAATCCATGAGGGGATCTTCCCGTATAGGGGTCTTGAATCCGATGGATCTTCTCCTAGACGGAGGTCTTGATCTTCGTGGAGAAGTACCGGTGGATGAGCAAAGGCTCTCACACACAAATATGAGCTAATCCAATGCTAAGTCCCAAAGTGAGGAGAGGGGGTCCTATATATAGAGTCTGGGGCGAAGGGGTACATGGGCTCAGCCCAACACGCGCGCACAGGCGCTGGCCGGATGATCCGGGCGACTGTCCGGATGATCCGGGCTGGTCCGGATGGTCCGGGTGGGGGTCCGGATGGTCCGGTGCTCACTGTTGTGTGGCCTAGCAGGGCGGACGTCCCATTGGTGGTCTAGATGTCGGCGGGATCCGGATGATCCGGGCCGGGTCCGGATGATCCGGCTTTAAGCGTGGAGGTTCTGTTGCCTTGATCGATGAAGCCGGATCGTCCGGACCGGGGTCCGGATCATCCGGGCTCTGTCCGGATCGTCCGGGCCTCCGTCCGGATCGTCCGGCCTCTCTAGTCCTGGTTGCTTTCTCCTCTCCGTTTTCGTGTATGTCTTCCACTTCCGATTCTCCTTGCTTCCTAGCCTCTTCATGGTCGACTCCTTGGTGCCTGAGTATGCATAAAGTTTCTGTTTGAGGTAGTAACCATGTCTCATGTGAATTGAAGGAGAGTTGTGAGAGGAGTGATGTCACCTCGGTTTCAAGGGCTCTTGCACGTGCTCGAGTCATCGGTTCTTGTGGTGTTGTAGGTGTTGATGTAGAGTCCATGGGGATGATGGAAGGATGCTCCGCATCATATCCCCTCCCTTCGAAAGGATCCGACCTCGGATCTAGATCTTCATCACCATGGAAAGGCGAGAGGTCTTTGACGTTGAAGGTATCGCTCACGTTGTACTTGTCGCTTGGTAGGTCGAGCTTGTAGGCGTTGTTGTTGTAGCGTGCTAACACCTTTAAGGGTCCATCGGCTCGAGGTAGAAGTTTGGACTTGCGTTCGTTGGGGAAGCGTTCCTTGCGAAGGTGTAGCCACACGAGATCGCCTATGTTGAAGATCATGGGTTGCTTGTTGATGTTGAGCTTGGTTGCTAGTCGTTGTACTTGGCACTCGATAGTGTTTCTTGTATCTTCATGCATCTTCTTGATGTAGCTTGCACGGGCACTTGCGTCGATGTTGGTGCGCTCTTGTAGAGGTATAGGTAGGATGTCCAATGGGGACAATGGGTTGAAGCCGTAGACGACCTCGAAGGGGGACTTGCCGGTCGTCGAATGTCTTGCGCGGTTGTAGGCGTACTCGGCGATGGGTAGACACGCCTCCCACTCCTTGATGTTCGTCTTGATCAACACGCGAAGTAGAGTGGAGAGCGTCCGGTTTGTCACCTCCGTTTGGCCGTCGGTTTGAGGATGGTATGCGGAGGAGAACAAGAGCTTGATTCCGAGCTTGGCGCAAAGAGTTTTCCAAAAGTAACTCAAGAACTTGACGTCGCGGTCGGAGACGATTGACTTTGATACTCCATGGAGGCGCAAGATTTCCCTACAAAATAGATTTGCAATATGTGAAGCATCGTCTACTTTGTTGCAAGGAATGAAATGTGCCATTTTGGAAAATCTGTCCACAACAACAAATACGGAGTCCTTTCCATTTTGAGTTCTAGGCAAACCAGGTACAAAGTCCATGCTAATGTCTTCCCAAGGTTGATAAGGAATAGGAAGAGGCATGTAAAGACCATGAGATTGAGCTTTTGACTTAGCTTTGCGGCATGTTGAGCATCTTGTGGTGAAGCGTGAGACGTCTCGAAACATCTTTGGCCAAAAGTAGTTCTTGGAGAGCGTGGCGAAAGTCTTGTCGCGTCCAAAGTGTCCCATGAGTCCACCTCTATGAGCCTCTTGCAAAAGTAGCAAACGAAGAGAAGACTCGGGTATGCAAAGTTTGTTAGCTCTCATAAGATAACCATCCTTGAGGTAATATTGTTCCCAAGATGTATGCGTCAAACATTTAGCATAATGGATCACTAGCATACAACTCTTTTATGTGCTCAAAGCCAATAACATTCAACTCAAGTTGGGTGACAAGCGTGCATATGCGTGAAAGTGCATCGGCAACTACATTTTCCTTGCCCTTAATGTACTTGATCACATATGGAAAAGATTCAATAAATTCACTCCATTTGGCATGACGTTTGTTCAATTTAGTTTGACCTTTTAAATACTTAAGCGTTTCATGATCGGTATGGATGACAAACTCATGAGGTCTAAGATAATGTTCCCAAACATGGAGGACACGCACTAAAGCATACAATTCTTTGTCATACACGGGATAGTTAAGTTGAGCACCGGAGAGTTTTTCACTAAAATAAGCAATGACTCGTTTTTCTTGCATTAAAACTCCGCCAATTCCAGTACCACTTGCATCACAATGGACCTCAAAAGTTTTGTCAAAATTGGGCAAAGCAAGAATCGGAGCATGAGTAAGTAAAGACTTGAGCTCATCAAAAGCGTTGGATTGCAAAGGTCCCCAAACAAAAGGAGTATTCTTCTTACTCAAAGCATGCAAAGGAGCTGCAATAGTGCTAAAGTTTTTCACAAAGCGGCGATAGAAACCTGCAAGACCAAGGAAACTTCTCACTTGTTGCAAATTGGTGGGTTGGGGCCAAGTTTTAATTGCTTTGATCTTAGTTTCATCAACATGGACACCCTTGGAAGAGACAACGAAACCCAAGAAAACCACTTTGTCAACTCCAAAAGTGCATTTTTTCAAGTTGGCATAAAGACTTTCCTTTCGAAGTGTTTGCAAAACAATCTTAACATGATCAAGATGCTCTTTCATGGTTTTGCTAAACACAAGAATGTCATCGAAGTAAACCACAACAAAGATTCCAATGTATGGACGAAGTACATGATGCATGAGACGCACAAAAGTTCCGGGAGCTTCCGACAAACCCATAGGCATGACCAACCACTCATATAGGCCAAATTTTGTTTTGAAAGCAGTTTTCCATTCATCACCCTCATGAATGCGGATTTGGTAATAGCCACTTTTAAGATCAATTTTTGAGAAAAAGTTGGCTCCACTAAGTTCATCAAGCATATCATCTAAGCGAGGAATGGGATGCCTATAGCGCACGGTGATAGCATTTATAGGTCTACAATCGGAGCACAAGCGGAAAGTTCCATCGGGCTTAGGCACTAGAATAACGGAACGGCACAAGGGCTTAAGCTTTCACGCACATGACCGTTGTCGATTAGTTGTTGTACTTGCCGTTGAATCTCCTTGGTTTCTTGGGATTGACACGGTAGGGAGCTTTGTTTGGAAGTGGCGCCGGGTATGAGGTCGATTCGATGCTCAATGCCTCAAGAGGAGGTAGACCCGAGGTAGCTCATCGGGAAAACATCTTGAAATTCTGCAAAGAGATTGAAACACCAAAGGTAGCTCATGAGTGGTGTTAGTTTTGGTTGGCCATCCTTGCACACAAGGACAAAGTGCATCACACTTGATGGGTTCTCACACTTCTCTCATCTCATGTTTGGTGGCCGAATAGTATGAGGTTTTTCTCTAGGCTAAGAGGTGCTCAAATTTGGCTTGTGGCTCTCACTCACTTTTTGATGGCTCACTTTCTCACTCTTCTCTCTTTGGTTGGTGGCTTGTTTGTCGGCTATCACTTGACTAGGAGACATGGGTCGTAGGGACATATTCTTTGCCTTTCATCTTGAAGCTATAGTGGTTTGTACGCCCATTGTGGTAGACACCACAGTCAGTGCCATGGCCGACCAAGGAGGAGGTGGCAAACGGTCATTGGGACCACATCACACTCCAAAGTGTCTTCATATGCACCTATTTTGAATGATACTTGGACCGTATGCTCAACTTGATGAGGACATCAATACCATTGTTACACCCATGCCCTCACGCTATACATCTTGGACCAATTACTAGAGCTCGCAAGACGCCAACTAAATTACCGGTACTTTCGTTTCTTGGTAATGATTCTAATGTTCATGAGAATATGATCTTTGCCTAAATTGGATACATTTGTTTTGCTTACAAATGAAGGGCCTAGCTTGGAGAAGGATGAACATTGGAGCAAGAACACACATGGAGTTGATGGCATGCAAGGAGATCAAGAACGGAGTTACAAGTGATGATTTCAGGACTTTGAAGCCACCATAAGGAGTGCATGAAGCCTTGGACGAAATATACAAGATGCCACTTCATAATATTCGTCCATAGGCTATTCTAGTCTTCGTCACCTTATTATTGGGCCAGCCCATGTAATTTCGAAATACATTAGTATAGGCTATTTTTAGAGTCCGTATGTGTGGGAAACAAGAGATAGGGTTAGTTTCGGACCCCTCCACCAAGGGCCACGAAATTCACCCCCTCTTCCTCCATATATACAGCCCTTAGGGCACCGTTTAGACTTGGGTTTTGTTTAGATCAAAAGTTCGCCATAGCTGCAACTTCGCGTACTTCGTTTGTGTTCAACGACCAGACAAAGGCGTCACAGATCCCCACCTTGATCAATAAAGCTTTCATCTTATATTCGCAATATCCAGATTGCAATCTCAGTTTCTTGCTTGTTCTTCGTTTGCTCGCAGGAAAGCAGACCCTCGTGGTCGGGTTGATCGTGCTCGGCGTAGTCAATAACCTCTCGGAGTTGGTTTAGCGATTGCTAAGCGCGGCGCCCTCGACGCTCGTAGTCGGATCGTCAAAGTCGACTTCCACAAAGCTTAAATCCACCATCTCATCGAAAGACGGACACCTTAGCCTCTATCAAGTGGTATCGATTTCCGTGTTGCTCGGTGAGATTTTACGATTTTTCGTAGTTTAGATCGAGTCATTCTTCATACCTAGATCCACGAAAAAGCCAAAAAAAATTAGGGTTAGGTCATCATATCCGAACCAATCTGAGCCTTTGCATAATCTTTTACAGATTTGCGTTGTTGAATTTGCGGTTGCATCGTCGTGTCGAGTTCTGGTCTTAGAGTCTAGTCTTTTAGAGTTTGAGTTACGGTCATAAGTTGTCACGCCGCGCCGCACCATCATCATCGCCTCGCCATCTACCACCACCGCTTATCCGCCACCGCTTCAATCCGTATCCATATACCACCACCGCCGCCATATACCACCACCGTTGCATATACCACCACCATATATCCACCACCAATCCGAGTTCCTTGCATATTAGATTTGTTTTGGGATCCATCTAAATTCGATTCGTGTTTCCTTGTCTCGAGTAGGTTTGGATTCAGCAATCTTTTGCCGTCTGTAGAAGAGTCCTAAACCACCCTCCGCTTAGGCCCAAAATTTTCCAAAACGCACGGGATAAAAATTTTTCGGCTATCCTATTTTTAGGTGTTTCTAAGCGTATTGAGCCATCGCCGTTATAGAAAGTTTTTTGACCCGTTTCGATTTTTGGGTCGGGCAAAAAAAAAAAAAAATTTGGTCGAAAAAATTTCGTGCCCATCTGTCGGTTTGACTGGGAAGAGTTTTGAGACACTCGCCATTATAGTGATTTTTCAAAAAAAAAAAAAAAAAGCAGTAAAAAAAAAAAAAAAAGCGAAAAAAAAATTCAGAGTGTGCTTTTCCTTTGTTTACGTGCAAGCCGTGATTTTGTTAGTGTTCTAGGCTCGCGTCTCTAGCACGGTCTAGCCTAGGACCAAGACAAGATACTGTCGTTGAGCGCTTATTCAACTTTGCATCTCGATTTGATTATTCTTGACCCTTTTGCTACCATATTATAAGCCTTCCCAGCTCCACATACATCTACGTCGTGCGCTTGATTCTCCCCGTAATCGCTATAGCCAAGCTTTGAGAGTTTTGACTACAACGGTTGCCGATCACCACGTCACCGGGTAAGAACCGTAAGAATTTGAGATTTGCTTCACGGATTTGTGACCGTCCACCACACCACCACCACCACTTCCTAGTAGTCTCAGAGGATCATATTCTTGTGTGTTTCTATTGCTGCTAACCATGGCAGGAACACAGCCGATGAGATCGATTGGGAGAACCCGACAAACAAACAGCTACATGATAAGTTTCACCAAATGATGATTGGACGGTGCAAGATGTGGTAAACAGATTTGACGAGGCCATGGAGAAGATAGATGGCATTGAGAAGACGTTTGAAACAAAGCTTGATAGCAAGTTTGATGAATTGCTCGCTGCGTTTTCCACAACCACCACCGGCTGCACCTATCGCACCTCAAGCGCGACAACAACTACGCCCCTTCCGAATCAAGATGGACGAGCTCGGCGTGTTCCTATTGAGCCAGGACAAAATTTCGATGTCATTGCCATCGCTGTTGGTGCTTCTTTGGCTCCCTCGCCATCGCTGCTGCTGGTACCGACGAGGATGATTATGTGGAAGATTACGAGGATGAGGTTGATCAACATCGAACTACGTGCAACCACCAAAGCACCACAACCACCGGGTCGCCCACATGCAAATAATGGCAATGTTAGGGCTCCCCCTCAGTACGCCGATCATGACCATCTCCCTAAACTGAAATTGAATATTCCACCATTTGAGGGTAGATATGTTCACGATATATATCTTACTTGGGAGTTAAGCGAACAACGATTTACATGTTTACAATATCCCGAGGAGAGACGTGTTCTCTCGCTGCTTTGTGCCTTCACTAGCTTTGCATGTGTTTGGTGGTCCGAACATTGTAGATTATATCCTGTCCACTACTTGGGCTGCTTTGAAAACTGCTATGCGTACTCGTTGGGTTCCACCATATTATCAACGTGAATTACTTCAAAATTGCAGCGTTTAAGACAAGGAAAAATTCTGTAGAAGAATATTATCGAATTACAAAGCGGCTTGATTAGATGTGGTATTGTTGAGGAGAATGAAGCTATGCTTGCACGTTTTACGGGTGGATTAAATAGAGAGATTCAGACCATTCTAGACTATAAGGATTATAATAATATCACTGCTTATTCCATCTTGCTTGTAAAGTGAACGTGAAGTGCAGGATCGGCGAGTGCATTGCCGCACTAACTTTTTCGCAGGTCGACCTTCATCATGGACACCACGTGCATCATCTACTTCCACCGCACCATCACCTCCTTGGTGCCACCTCCAACCGTGATACAAGAAAGCGTGCACAACCACCACTATCCGCCAAGAGCACGCTCTTTGGCCTGCAGAGCTCTTCTTCCATGGCGTCAGCAGGCACACAAGTGATATTATTTGTCGTCGTTGTAAGGGAAGAGGACATTTTGCAGAGAATGCAAATCTCAGCGTGTGATGATTGCTCACGAGGATGGTGGGTATGAGTCCGCTAGTGACTATGATGAGGAGACTTTGGCTCTTATTACACATGAGGAACACGGTGGAGATGATTCGATCATGAGACACAATACATGGCTCTCTGAAGATGTTGGCGGTATGAATGTTTAGTTGTCTTTGTTACATATCTGGGACCAATTACTAGAGCTCATGCCATCCAATTAAATTACGGTACTTTCGTTTCTTGGTAATGATTCTAATGTTCATGAGAATATGATCTTTGCCTAAATTGGATACATTTGTTTTGCTTACAAATGAAGGGCCTACTTGGAGAAGGATGAACATTGGAGCAAGAACACGGATGGAGTTGATGGCATGCATAAGGGATCAAGAATGGAGTTACAAGTGATGATTTCAGGACTTTGAAGCCACCATAAGGAGTGCATGAAGCCTTGGACGAAATATACAAGATGCCACTTCATAATATTCGTCCATAGGCTATTCTAGGTGCTGCGTCACCTTATTATTGGGCCAGGCCCATGTAATTTCGAAATACATTAGTATAGGCTATTTTTAGAGTCCATATGTGGGGAAACAAGAGATAGGGTTAGTTTGGGACCCCTCCACCAAGGGCCACAAATTCCCCTCTTCCTCCATATATACAGCCCTTAGGGCACCGTTTAGACTTTGGGTTTTGTTTAGATTAAAAAGTTAGCCATAGCTGCAACTTCACGTGCCGTTTGTGTTGCGACCAGACAAAGGCGTCCACGAGAACCCACCTTGATCAATAAAGCTTTCATCTTATATTACGCAATATCAGTTGCAATCTCGGTTTCTTGCTTGTTCTTCGTTTGCTCGCAGAAGCAGACCTTCGTGGTCGAGTTGATCGTGCTCGTGAAGTCAATAACCTCTCGGAGTTGGTTTAGCGATTGCTAAAGCGGCGTCTCGCACGTTCGTAGTCGGATCGTCAGTCGACTTCCACGCGAAATCCACCATCTCATCGAAAGGCGGGACACCTTTGCCTCTATCATGGACTCTACATCAGCACATCCAACCCCACAAGGACCTATAACTGGGAAACACGAGCAAGAGCTCTTGAAGCTTGGTGACATCACTCTCACAATTCCTTTTGATTCATGAGACATGGTTACTACCTCAAAAGAAATGCTAGCATGCTTAGGTACCAAGGAATTGACCTAGAAAGCTACGACTCAAGAGGACATCAGAAGCGAGAGGAGGCTGCGAGTCAAGACGGTACTACGCTCAAGCCAATTTCGCTGAGCAGAAACCAGGCGGCACTCTGCTTCGAATCCGCCTCGTCGTGAACAGAGCAAACTCCGGGAATCGAACGGCGCGGGCGGTACTACCGCCCTCACGGCGGTACTACCGCGCAAGCACCTCAAGCGGTACTCGCCCTCGGCGGTACTACATTTGACACCTCAGCGGTACTGGCCCATAGGACGGTACTACATACTGCTGCGTCAGCGTTTGATAGAGCCCGTAGCCTTTCGTTACTTAACCTTGAGAACTAGACTATAAATAGACCATCCCCTCATCCTTTCTAGGGTTAGCATTGGATTAGCTCATATTTGTGTGTGAGCCTTTGCTCATCCGGTACTTCTCCCACGGAGATCGGGACCTCCGTCTGGAAGATCCATCGGATTCAAGACCCCTCTGGGAAGATCCTCGTGGATTCAAGACCTCCTCCGGGAGAAAAACGGCTACCTTTATCTTTCCTTTGTGATTTTGGACCATGTAGAACTAGGTGTTTCGATGATCTAGACCTTGTGATCGATCTTGTCGGTTGAGTGTCTCTCGTTATTCCCGTGATTTCTCTACGTTGCTTCCGCGTGTTCTTCGTGTTTTCCCCATAGGATCCCCTCAAACGTGAAAGATCGTGAATGGGGTTCCACCTACATCAAAGACCCCCATAGTTTCCTCATATATATTAGGAGATCTTGATGCATTTCATACTTTGCATGATTCCCATAATTGCGTGCACCATATGCATTCCATGAATAACAATGTTATAGATATTTCCCATGATGCATTACATCCTGAGTCTCCATATGACATACATCATAACAAACCTCTCATGATGGATGACATGTTTCTATATCCGCATCTCATTTATTTGAGCATTGGCTATTTTGTTCTACTTAGACACATGCATGCGCATCATGATGGATGATGTGTACATCTATCACGCACACAATTTTCGTTGTCCTTGTTTTGTGTAGGTACTCATGTATATAAATCAACCTCTCAATCCCAAGAGTTGGCAGAAAATCTTGAAACAGCGATGCTTTGGGATCACGTGGACAATCCTCACCACCTTGGCGCCAGGACTGCTCATAACTCCTCTACCAGCTCTCCTTGTCACATATGGGCTATCTACCACTTGTCACCTTATGCCCATACTATACGTGTTCACTTGCATGCTATGCTTGCTTCTATCGTTTGCCATGTAATTGTGACCCTTGCTTGCATTTACCCATGATGAACCATTATGATATCCCTCTTTGTATTGCATGCTTGGTGAGTTCCTTGTTGCTATTGCCATGTTTATCATGTGCCCCATGCTATTGATGCTTGTTGCGTTGGGAGAGTCATGATGCCCATTGCTATTTAATATGGTCTCATGATACATTGATGACAATTTACTCATATCTTGCTTTCATGCTTGTGCTATGACATGTGAATTATTCATGCCCACTATTTGCCACATATACTTGCCATGATTCCTTCTAATCACGTTGCATCTTACACTACTAGCCTTGACTTGATCGCTATGATTGCTTGCTATGTTGCATCACCCATGTTCCTATTACTTGCTTTCTTGGGTTGATGACATAGATGTTGATGCCTCTCACTTGATTTGTCATGATCATTGCCCTTGTCTCCATTAGTTGCATCTCCTTATCACCTTGTATTGAGTGCCAACTTGGTATGCTTATATATGCCTTTCTCCTAGTGTTCCTTGGGAGGATATTCTATGGACTTTGTTTTAGGTTTACCTCGAACAAAGAAGGGAGGATGCATATTTGTTGTCGTGGATAGATTCTCGAAAATGGCACACTTTATACCATGTCATAAAAGCGATGATCTTTGTTAATGTTCTTTGATTTGTTCTTTCATTGAAATTATTAAGCTTGCATGGTGTGCCAAATACTATTGTTTGAGATCGTGATACTAAATTTCTTAGCCACTTTTGGAGATGTTTATGGGCTAAGTTGGGGACTAAACTACTTTTAGTACTACTTGTCACCCCAAGATGGAAAATGAATTAGTCAATAGAACATTGTCTACTATGCTTAGGGCTGTTTTGAAGAATAATAAGAAAATGTGGGAAGAATGCTTGCCTCATATTGAATTTGCTTATAATCGTTCATTGCATTCTACTACTAAGATGTGCCCTTTTGAAATTGTGTATGGTTTCCTACCTCGTGCCTATTGATTTATTGCCTCTTCCATCTTGGAGAAGGTTAATTTTGATGCTAAGAGCGTCTGAGTTGATTTTAAAAATGCATGAGTTAACTAAGGAAAACATTGGCGTATGAATGCTAAATATAAACTTCTTTGGAGATAAGGGTAGAAAACATGTTGTGTTTGCACAGGAGATCTTGTTTGGTTACATTTGCGTAGGATAGATTTCTGATTTATAAATCAAAGCTCTCAACTCGTATAGTGCCGGAGTCACTTAGCCATTGAACCTTGTAAGGTTGCGGATGCTTCTTCTTGACCAATTGGAGCTTGGAGCATAGTTCTTCGCTTGCCAAGTTGTGGCAACTACCTCCATCGATGATGACCTTGACGGATCGCCCATTGATGCCGGCCTTTGTGTGGAAGATGTGGCATCGTTGGTCTTCTTCTTGGTGATGTTGAAGTGTCAAGACTTTGGAGACAACAAGAGCGGGGCTTGTATCTTCATCACAAAAGACTTGATCATCTTCATCCTCGTTGATGCGCCGGTGCATGGGCACTTGCTCAATAGTGTCCATTTCATCTTCACTCATTGAGTCGTAGGTGCCATCGTCGTTGAGTATCATGGTACGCTTGTTGGTGCATTCATATGACTTGTGGCCTCGGCCGCCGCAAGTAAAACACTTGAAGGAGCTTGTCTTGACGGTCTCCTCGGTTGGAGTAGATGATGAAGCACGCGGCTTGGAGTTGCTTGTAGTAGGAGGAGGACGACTTGAACTTGTAGAAGTTTTCTTGTAACTTGACTTGTCGTCGTTGCTTGGAAAAGGCTTTGATGCGGAGCATCCCACGTTCATCCCCATGTACACTCCGACTACTCTCCAAGCCCCAAGGATACATAAGATGAGACCTCGACTATGCGCTATTGGACACAAGGTGAATTCACTCCTCTTCGAACCGTCACTTTCTGCATATGAGACATGGCTACTACCTCATGCGTGGACCTTGTATACACTCAGGTACAACCAGGATGGCCAAGGAGAATCCAAGGACCAAGGCCAAGCATAGAAGAGAAGATGGAAGAAAGGAGAAGAAGAAGATGGAGCGGTTTGTTGAAGGCAGGCGGACGTCCGGCCGCCGTCCGGATCATCCGCCCAGCCGGATCATCCGGACCCTCCGGATCGTCCGTAGCTGCGCCAAGACAACAGAAGGCTTCGCTGCGAAGCGGATCATCCGAACTCCGTCCGGATCATCCGGACCCGACGCCCGGATCATCGGGACCCGTCCGGATCATCCGGCCTTGCTCATGCATACGACTTGGGCGAGGCCGTGTACCCTCGCCCCTCACTTACCCCTTCGTGGCTTAGCACTATAAATAGACCTCCTCCTCCCCACTTTGAGGGTTAGCGTTGGTTTAGCTCAAGTTAGAGATAGAGCTACGCTCATCTATCGGATCTCCGCCTCGTGAGAGACCGCGGCCTCTTCGGAGAAGATCCTCTCGGATACAAGACCCCTTTATGGGAAGATCCCCTCGTGGATTCAAGACCTCCTCTCGGAGATGAACGGTTCCTTTGTATCCTTACCCTAGTTGACTATGTATCTTGTGGATCTCATGTGTGTATGTTGATCTAGCACTTGTGTGATCGATTCCTTGTTGGTTGAGTGTTTCTCTCCCGTTTTTCCCGTGTTTCCCCTCGTGCTTCCGCGTGTTCTTCGTGTTTCCTCCGTAGGATCCCCTCCAAACGTGAAAGATCGACGAATTAGGGTTCCACCCTACATCATATGGTATCATGAGCCACGTTGATCACGTTTTTGGAGCCCCTACCCCTCTTTTTCTAGCTTGATTTTGTGTGTTCTTGCCTAAATCCCAAAATCCCCACCAAAAATAGCCCCCAAAATTTTTGTGATTTGTTGGTTTGATGATGTTTTGTTGATTTTGATCCGTGGATTTGCTTGGTTTCAAGTGGATCTAGCATTTCCCCAAGTTTCCCCACCTTCCATCCACGAAATCCCTCAAATTTTGCCCCAAAAATCATCCATTTCCGCCCAAAAAATTCGTCCCCGAGAGCAAATCCCTAGCGGGTTGACTTGGCCGGATCATCCGGACCTTCTCCCGGATCATCCGGACCAAGTCCGGATCAGCTGGACGCCCCCCCGGATGTCCGGATAAATCGCGCACGAAAAAACAGAACCGGCCGACAAACCCGGATCATCCGGATGTCCTCCGGATCATCCGGACATAGCCGGATGAGCTGGACCTCCTCCCGGATGTCCGGTTACACTGAAAACTGACACGGCTGAAATCTTGTTTTCTCCATAACTAATTCATCCGAACTCCGATTTTGACGTTCTTTAGCTCGTCTTGAAGCTATTGACATCCCCTATCCCACAAAAATACCACCAACATCATTTGACTCCATCATATTTTCTGAATTTTGGCATCTTTGCCTAGGCCCTCCACCATATCATCCGCATTACCACCACCGACTTCCGCAACCTAACCCATTTTGTTCCCCATTGCATATGTGGTTGTTTGAGTTGTGATTAGAGTCTCCTAAGGTGTTTCGGCTACTTAGGGACGGTTGCTTCTTCATCAACCACCACCACCATTTCCACATAACCTTGCCCACCATACACCTTCGCCACCCCCAACTTAACCCAATAGTTGTTTGAGCTTGTTTGAGATGTGGCTTGTGTCTCCTAAGGTGTTTCGGCTACTTAGGGACGGCAACTTCAACTTCAACACGTGTATAGCCATCACTCCACTTCTGCATTGCCTAGTGCACACCACCACCGCTTTCCGCTACCACCATTTGACATTTGTCATTTGAGATTTTGAGTTCGCGGTTTTTCCGTTTCCTAAGGTGTTTCGGCTAATTAGGGACGAGTCTCCATCAGCTTGGTATCTACACCAAGAACACCGCCACTCATCATCGAAAAGGACGGTAACCTCGACGACACCATTGTATATTCCATTGCAATTGCATTGTTAACCCCTAGCCTATTTTGCGTCACTTACCTATCGAGACTAGCCATTTGAGTATTGCCGGCAACGTTACTTGTGCACATTAGTGGTCCATACCTTCCATTGCATACATACCATATCATATTGGTATCATATCATCCATTGTGCCTCAAGTTTGTTCCCGCATATACACAATTGCTATCTTGGTTTGTGCATTGTACAAAAGTGGCCATAGAGGAAAAAAAGCTTTTAAGCAAAAAGAGAGCAAAGAGCTCGTGAGCAAGTGCCATAGCATCATATCCCATTGCACATAAGATTGTCAAATCTACATCATATGATATCATGCTTGAAACAAACACCGGGAACCATACATACATAGCATACTTGGGATAGAAGAATATCCATTTTGCATCTTATAGGTTCTGCACAAGTGTCGTATCCGCCTATTGAGCAATCCTGCTAGCGTCTCTCTTGAGTTGTGCAACACGAGCGTTTTGGTGGACTCCACATTTTGAGCTCATTCCTTGGTTGCACGACCCCATTTATCTATCCGTGTGTGTGTTTCCGTGTGCCATTCTTTGCTATTGATCCATTTGTTTCACTTGCGAATTTGTGAATCTTTTTCATCATTATTGACTCTTGCTAACATTTTGCATTAAATTTTTGTGCCACTATCCTCACCGAGCTCCACTATAAGCCTTACTTGTGTAGGTGTGAGAATCGACAAGGATCGGTACCAATAGTGCTATTTCATTGTCCACATTGGAGTGAACTTGATTCATCTTCAACTTTGGTCAAAGGTACATTGGAATACGTTCTTCTCTTCTCCCACTCATATTTGCTCGAGTCTTGTGATGGATAGGCAAGGCATTCCCTCTCCGTCTCACGACAACAACGACGGCGTGAACAACTACATCTCCAAAGCGTCTATCTTCGATCTACAACGACAAATACAAGGCGACAATCAAGATTGCGAGGCGATCGAGAACATCTCCATCGACATTCGTCACTCGAAGCAAGGAAAAGGGACTACATCGACAAGAAGCTTGCCGCACATAAAGAGGAGCAAGATGCAAGAATGGAGGAGATTAGAGCCTTGATCAAGTCTTCTTCCCTTCATCATCCTCAAGACGACGACGGTCAAGCCACAAGTCTTGAGCGGCGAAAAAGATGCAAGTGCAAATCGTCCTCATCCAAATCTACATGGCGATCATCATCACGTTCACGATCCACATCGCCATGAAGGCCAAGTCAACTCCAAGCAACATGTGCACGACGACGACGAACGACATCTACTACGAGCTCAAGCACGACAACGACATCATCATCATGAAGATGCTCCACAAGCGCAAATGCACAAGTCCCAACAAGACCTACTTCACGCCAAGTCCAAGCTTCAAGAGCACAAAAGAAGACCGCGAGATGACCACCACCAAGACGGCGCTACGGCTACATCAACCACTTCGGCATCTTCGCCAAGTGTTCTCAAGGCATCTTCGCCTTTGGATGTACGACATCTTCGCCTACTTCCCACGAGTACGCCTACATCGACTTCATCAAGTCCAAGGCGACTACCTACGAGAGGGTGACACTTCCATCTTCGGAAGCCCCCCAAGGACGATGGTCGAGCATGGGACATTCCCTTCGGTCATGGAGACGAGCTATGAGGTGCCACATCATATGGACCTCCAACACCAAGGCGGCAACAGGAAAGTCGAGCAAGGGCCATCCCCTTCGAACACGGCGATAGGAGTTGAGCATGCAGACATTTGCACCAACATCTCTCCGACACACACATATGTCGAGATGCCCCAAGTGCCATGTGAGGAGAGCCACCACCACATGAGTGACATGAGTGACTCCACCATACGTGACATAGAGAGCATTTCCTATGAGAGGATGAGTGTGACCACGACTAACCCCACACATGAGAGCATGCCACACATCCTATGTGAGGTTGAGCGCCATTTGAGTGACTCCACCAACAATATGAGTGAATGCATCCTTGAGGGAGTGAGTGAGCCACAACACTTAGAGAGTGAGGTAGTTGACACGGCATGTGAGGCCACTATGATTTCTAACGACTTACCCTCTACTCCTTGTGTGTTTTCTCCTTTGGTGCTAGGTCTCCTACATGACGACACGCCTACCATTGATGAGTCCATACCTCCTATGGAGACGACGATGGCCATGATGGACGATGATGCACCCCCCACATGGTTCCATCAAGATGAAGATGACAATGAGACGATCTTCAACACCTCACCTACAACACATGAGCGACGCTCCAAAGGTAACATAGGTGATGGTGCTTCTCTTGTCCCACTAGTGGACGCTCTTGACGATGATTGCTCCCATGATGATGACCCACCTATTACCATGCTTCATGCTAGTAAGACTTCTTCATGCCTTGACTTACCTATTTATGATGAATATGATGATGAGCATGTTGAGTTGCCTAGTTGTGATGCTATGCTTCATAGGATATCATGTGAAAATTCTATTGGTCACTTCATGTTTGACAATCCATTGAACTTGTCATATGCTATGAGTGAGATCTCCCATATTGCATCCCTACAATCTGAACATAGTAACTATGCATGCCCCATTAAAATCAATCCCATTTGCACTTATGGCATAGATGACGAGATGATGGTCATTGGCTTTTGTTTTTCATGTGATGATATTGCCATGCTTCCTTTACATGATTTATAATTCATCCAATATGTCATGCCATGATCACTTTGTTCCAAATATGCATTGTTTTGGATGTTGTCAATATTCTCCACATGATGTTACTACTCTTGCTCATGAGGAGACCCCCATAGTTTCCTCATACATATTAGGAGATCTTGATGCATTCCATACTCTGCATGATTCCCATGACTGCGTGCACCTTATGCATTCCATGAATAACAATGCTCTAGATATTTCTCATGATGCATTACACAATTTGAGTCTCCATTATGCGATACATAATAACATACCTCTCATGATGGATGACATGTTTCTATATCACGCATCTCATTTATTTGAGCATTGGCTATTTTGTGCTAACAAACACACGCACGTGCGCATCATGATGGATGATGTGTACATCTACCACGCACATACAATTTTCCCTTTGCCTTTGTTTTGTGTAGGTACTCATGTATAGTCGTCGACCTCTCAATCCCAAGAGTTGACGAAACGAGCTCTTGAGAGCAATGATGACTTGGGATCCCGTGGACTATCCTTACCACCACCCCCTACGCGCAAGGACTACGCGCAACTCCTCTACTTGGCTCTCACACGGCTATGGGCTATTTACCACTTGTCACCTTATGCCCATACTATCGTGTTCACTTTGCATGTTATGCTTGCTCCTATGCCTTTGCCATGCAATTGTGACCCTTGCTTGCATATACCCATGATGCACCATTATCCTACTTCTATGTGTATTTGCATGCTTGGTGGAGATCCTTGTTGCTTTTGCCATGTTTATCATGAGCCCCATGCTGTTGATGCTTGTTGTGTTGGGAGAGTCACGATGCCTTATTGCTATTTACATATGGCTTCTCACCAAGATATTCATGCTATTTTTCTCACATCTTGCTTTCATGCTTGTGCTATGTCATGTGAATTATTCATGCCCACTATTTGCACACATGACATGCTTGCCATGATTCCTTCTAGTATGTTGCATCTTCGCACTACTAGCTTGCTTAACTTGATCGCTATGATTGCTTGCTATGTTGCATCACCCATGTTCCACTATTACTTGCTTTCTTGGGTTGATGACATATATGCTCATGCCTCGCACTTGATTTGTCATGATCATTGTCTCTTGTCTCCATTAGTTGCATCTCTCATATCACCTTGTATTGAGTGCCAACTTGCTATGCTTATTGATCTCGGAGACTTGGACACTATACTTGTGATGCATGTTTGTTTGACTGACCCTCTTGTATTTGGATGTTCTTACATCATATGCCTCCATACTTTGAAATGCTCCCTTGTACTTTCTTATGATGAGCATGATGCATACACTTGTTCGGTATCTTACCACACGAATGATAGGTTTTGCATTTCCGCTAACCTCATTTGTTTTTCCGAGTGTTTGTCATGTTCTTTCATTTTGGAGGTTTCACAAGGCAATGCCGTTATGCGACAACTTGATTATGTGAAGGCATACATGATGTGCAACTCCAACATCTTCGGGAACATTCATAAGGTGAACTCCTTCCCTTTGAGCTACCCTCAAGTATGCATATTGGATGGGTCACTCTTTCATTGTTGTTTCCCTCTTGTTGTCTACATGATACATCTAGCGACCGGAGGAGCGACATTGGAGATTGGCTACATGGACCTTCACATTGAGGAGCGCTCGCACTTATTGGATGCACCTTCGAAATTCCACTCATACCACGACATCGAGCATTGGTACATCAACACTCCTTTGACACCTTGCACTCCCACATCCATATTTGTTGATTGTGCTCATATATGTCATGCTCGATGGACATATCATACTCACCACAAGTTTGCACCCTATGCATGGATTGACTCACATTATGATTGCCTTGTTGCATCTTGTATTACCATGTCATCCATGATATATGAGCTTGTTCACTTCCTTAGCAAATTTGTTGTGAAATTCCTTGATGACATATTCATACATCATGATCATATTGCCCATCATCAATTGCATGATAACATATACATATGGAGCATCCATTGCCATATTCATGCTATTGATAAACCGTCTCACTATGACATCATTTTGCACCGTGGTTGCATTGATCATATTTACAACACATTTGTGTGCACAATGATTGCATTTCCTCCCATGAATGCTTTGCATCTCATTCTAGATCATCTTGATAAGCTTCATGCGCTTTGTAACAACCAATCTTGCCGCACGGACTCATTCTTACATGATGGACACTTTGTGTGCGCTAACCATTGTATTTCTGAGTGTTGCTTGTGTTTGCTCTTTTTGCATGTCTATCACTCCGGCAACACCTTGGACTACGCGGATTGCACCATGTCTTCAACTTCGTCCAACTACAAGTCCGTCTACGACAACCGTTTCCATGGTGATGAGGATCACGATCCGAGGTCGGATCTTTCCCAAGGGGGGATATGATGCGGAGCATCCCACGTTCATCCCCATGTACACTCCGACTACTCTCCAAGCCCCAAGGATACATAAGATGAGACCTCGACTATGCGCCATTGGACACAAGGTGAATTCACTCCTCTTCGAACCCTCACTTTCTGCATATGAGACATGGCTACTACCTCATGCGTGGACCTTGTATACACTCAGGTACAACCAGGATGGCCAAGGAGAATCCAAGGACCAAGGCCAAGCATGGAAGAGAAGCGGAAGAAAGGAGAAGAAGAAGATGGAGCGGTTGTTGAAGACAGGCGGACGTCCGGACGCCGTCCGGATCATCCGCCCGGCCGGATCATCCGGACCCTCCCGGATCGTCCGTAATCGCGCCGAAGACAACGAAGGTTACTGCGGCCGGATCATCCGGGACTCCGTCCGGATCATCCGGACCCGACGCCGGATCATCCGGGACCCGTCCGGATCATCCGGCCTTACTGCTCATACAGACGACTTGGGCCGAGGCCCGTGTAACCCTTCGCCCCTCACTTACCCCTCCGTGGCTTAGCACTATAAATAGACCTTCTCCTCCCCACTTTGATGGTTAGCGTTGGTTTAGCTCAAGTTAGAGATAGAGCTACGCTCATCTATCGGATCTCCTCCTCGTGAGAGACCGCGGCCTCTTCGGAGAAGATCCTCTCGGATACAAGACCCCTTTACGGGAAGATCCCCTCGTGGATTCAAGACCTCCTCTCGGAGATGAACGGTTCCTTTGTATCCTTACCCTATGATGAGGACATCAATACCATTGTTACACCCACAGCCCCTGCTGATATACATACTGGACCAATTACTAGAGCTCGCGCACGCCAACTAAATTACCAGGTACTTTCGTTTCTTGGTAATGATTCTAATGTTCATGAGAATATGATGCTGCCTAAATTGGATACATTTGTTTTGCTTACAAATGAAGGGCCTAGCTTGGAGAAGGATGAGCATTGGAGCAAGAACACACATGGAGTTGATGGCATGCGCAAGGATCAAGAACGGAGTTACAAGTGATGATTTCGGGACTTTGAAGCCACCATAAGGAGTGCATGAAGCCTTGGACGAAATATACAAGATGCCACTTCATAATATTCGTCCATAGGCTATTCTAGGTGCTGCGTCACCTTATTATTGGGCCAGGCCCATGTAATTTCGAAATACATTAGTATAGGCTATTTTAGAGTCCGTATGTGTGGGGAAACAAGAGATAGGGTTAGTTTGGACCCCTCCACCAAGGGCCACGAAATTCACCCCTCTTCCTCCATATATACAGCCCTTAGGGCACCGTTTAGACTTGGGTTTTGTTTAGATCAAAAGTTCGCCATAGCTGCAACTTCGCGTGCCGTTTGTGTTCAACGACCGGACAAAGGCGCCACAGAACCCCACCTTGGTCAATAAAGCTTTCATCTTATATTCGCAATATCCAGATTGCAATCTCAGTTTCTTGCTTGTTCTTCGTTTGCTCGCGGAAATAGACCCTCGTGGTCGGGTTGATCGTGCTCGGCGTGGTCAATAACCTCTCGGAGTTGGTTTAGCGATTGCTAAGGCGCGACGTCCTCGCTGACTTCAGTAGTCGGATCGTCAAAGTCGACTTCCACCAAAGCGAAATCCACCATCTCATCGAAAGGCGGGACACCTCTGCCTCTATCAAGTGGTATCGATTTCCGGGTTGCTCGGTGAGATTTTACGATTTTCGTAGTTTAGATCGAGTCGTCTTCATACCTATAGTCCACGAAAAAGCCAAAAAAAATTAGGGTTAGTTCATCCTATCCGAACCATCGAGCCTTTGCATAATCTTTTCAGATTTGCATTGTTGAATTTGCGGTTGTATCGTCGTGTCTAGTTTTTGGTCTTAGAGTCTAGTCTTTTAGAGTTTGAGTTACGGTCATAAGTTGTCACGCGCCGCAAGCACCATTATCATCATACGCCATCTACCACCACCGCTTATCCGCCACCGCTTGAATCCGTATCCATATACCACCACCGCTGCCATATATCACCACCGCCGCCATCGACCACCATATATCCACCACCAATCCGAGTCCCTTGCATATTAGGTTTGTTTTGGGATCCATCTAGTTTTCCGATTCGTGTTTCCTTGTGCGAGTAGGTTTGATTCCAGCAATCTTTTTGCCGTCAAGTAGAAGAGGTTGGTTTCAAAAAAAAAAAAAAAGAAAAGAGTCAGGAAACCACCCTCTGTTTAGGCCCAAAATTTTCCAAAGCGCACGGGATAAAAAATTTTCTGGCTATCCTATTTTAGGTGTTTCTAAGCGTATTGAGCGATCGCCGTTATAGAAAGTTTTTTGACCCGTTTCAGCTTTTGGGTCAAGGCGATCAAAAAAAAAAAATTTGGTTGAAAAAATTTCGTGCCCATCCTGTCAGTTTGACCTGGGAAGAGTTTTGAGACACTCGCCATTATAGTGATTTTTCGCAAAAAAAAAAATGCAGCGCAAAAAAAAAAGCAGCGCAAAAAAAAAAATAAAGAGCGAAAAAAAAAAATCAGAGTGTGCTTTTCCTTTGTTTAGGTGCAGCGTCGTGATTTTGTTAGTGTTCTAAGCTCGCGTCTCTAGCACGGTCTAGCCTAGGACCAGACAAGATGCTGTCGTTGAGCGTTTATTCAACTTTGCATCTCTCGATTTGATTATTCTTGACCCTTTTTGCTACCATATTATAAGCCTTCCCAGCTCCACATACATCTCGTCGTGCGTTTGATTCTCCACGTAATCGCTATAGCCAAGCTTTGAGAGTTTTGACTACAACGGTTGCCGATCACCACTACTTCTTTGGGTAAGAACTGGTAAGAATTTGAGATTTGCTTCACGGATTTGTGACTGCCCACCACACCACCACCACCACTTCCTAGTAGTCTGAGGATCATATTCTTGTGTGTTTCTATTGTTGCTAACCATGGCAGGAACACGGGCCGATGAGACTGATTGGGAGAACGACAAACAAACGGCTACATGATAAGTTTCAGCAAATGATGATTGGACGGTGCAAGATGTGGTAAACAGATTTGACGAGGCCATGGAGAAGATAGATGGCATTGAGAAGGCGTTTGAAACAAAGCTTGATAGCAAGTTTGATGAATTGCTCGCTGCGTTTTCCACAACCACCGCCGGCTGCACCTATCGCACCTCAAGAAGCGACAACAACTACGCCCCTTCCGAATCGGTATGGACGAGCTCGGCGTGTTCCTCTTGAGCGAGACAAAATTCTGGTGCAGCTGCTACTCTTGTTGGTGCTTCTTTGGCTCACCGCTCTTTGTTCTGCTGGTACCGAGGAGGATGATTATGTGGGAGATTACGAGGAGGAGGTTGATCAACATCGAGAACTACGTGCAACCACCAGCACCACAACCACCAGGTCGTCCACATGCAAATAATGGCAATGCTAGGGCTCCCCTCAGTGCGAGATCATGACCATCTCCCTAAACTGAAATTGAATATTCCACCATTTGAGGGTAGATATGTTCCTGATATATATCTTACTTGGGAGTTAGAAACTGAACAACGATTTACATGTTTACAATATCACGAGGAGAGGCGTGTTCTCGCTGCTGTTTGTGCTTTCACTAGCTTTGCATGTGTTTGGTGGTGCGAACATTGTAGATTATATCCTGTTCAAATGACTTGGGCTGCTTTGAAAACTGCTATGCGTACTCGTTGGGTTCCACCATATTATCAACGAGAATTACTTCAAAAATTGCAGCGCTTAAGACAAGGAAAAAATTCTGTAGAAGAATATTATCGGGAATTGCAAAACTGGCTCGATTAGATGTGGTATTGTTGAGGAGAATGAAGCTATGCTTGCACGTTTTACGGGTGGATTAAATAGAGAGATTCAGACCATTCTAGACTATAAGGATTATAATAATATCACTCGTTTATTCCATCTTGCTTGTAAAGCTGAGCGTGAAGTGCAGGATCGACAGGCATTGGCGCCGCACTAACTTTTCTCGCAGGTCGACCTTCATCATGGACACCACGTGCATCATCTACTTCCACCGCACCATCACCTCCTTGGTGCCACCTCCAACCGTGATACAAGAAAGAGTGCACAACCACCACTATCTCGCCAAGAGCACACTGCTTGGGCTGCCTGAGCTCTTCTTCCATGGCGTCAACAGGCACACAAGTGATATTATTTGTCGTCGTTGTAAGGGAAGAGGACATTTTGCGAGAGAATGCAAATCTCAGCGTGTGATGATTGCTCGAGGATGGTGGGTATGAGTCCGCTAGTGACTATGATGAGGAGACTTTGGCTCTTATTACACATGAGGAACATGGTGGAGATGATTCGATCATGAGACACAATACATGGCTGCTGAAGATCTTGCCGGTATGAATGTTTAGTTGCTCAACGTGTTTTGAGTGTCAGAGTTACACAAGCTGAGCAAAATCAGAGGCATAATTTGTTCCATACAAAGGAGTTGTGAAGGAGCGTTCTATTTGCGTCATCATAGATGGAGGGAGCTGCAACAACTTGGCTAGCATGGAGATGGTGGAGAAGCTATCTCTCACCACAAGACCACATCCACATCCTTACTACATCCAATGGTTCAACAACAGCGGCAAGGTGAAGGTAACACGTCTTGTTCGTGTGCATTTTAGTATCTCTACATATGCTGATTATGTTGATTGTGATGTGGTACCTATGCAAGCATGTTCCTTGTTACTTGGTAGACCATGGCAATTTGATAAAAATTCAGTACACCATGGTAGAAACAATCAGTATACTCTTGTTCATAAGGATAAAAATATTACTTTGCTTCCTATGACTCCTGAGTCCATTTTGAAAGATGATATTAATAGAGCTAATAAAGCAAAACAGGAGAAAAATAAGAGTGAAAATCAGATTGTGGCAAAAGAATTTGAGCAACACATGAAGCCTAATAATAAACCATCTCTGTTGCTTCGAAATTAAATTGAAAAGTGCATGTTTACTTGCCACCAAATCTGATATTGATGAGCTAGATTTTGGCAAATCTATTTGCTATGCTTTTGTGTGCAAAGAGGCATTATTTTCATTCGAGGGCGTGCCTTCCTCTTTGCCCCCGCTGTCACTAACATTTTGCGGGGAGTTCACGGCGTCTTTCCACAAGGCGTGCCACCGGATTACCACCTATTCGAGGGATTGAGCATCAAATTGACTTAATTCGGTGCATTTACCCAACCGTGCACCATACCGTACCAATCCAGAGGAGGCGAAGGAGATTATCGTCAAGTACAGGAGCTGCTCGACAAAGGTTATATCGCGAATCCCTTAGTCCTTGTGCTGTTCCTATTATTCTAGTGCCGAAAAAGGATGGTACGTCACGTATGTGTGTTGATTGTAGAGGCATCAATAATATTACTATTCGTTATCGTCACCCTATTCCTAGGCTAGATGATATGCTTGATGAATTGAGTGGCTCTACAATATTCTCCAAAGTTGATTTGCGTAGTGGATACCATCAAATTCGTATGAAATTGGGAGATGAATGGAAAACAGCATTTAAAACTAAGTTTGGATTATATGAGTGGTTAGTCATGCCTTTTGGGTTAACTAATGCACCTAGTACTTTCATGAGATTAATGAGCGAAGTTTTACGTGCTTTCATTGGACGATTTGTGGTAGTTTATTTTGATGATATCTGATTTATAGCAAATCTTTGGAAGAACATTTGGAACATTTACGTGCTGTTTTTAATGCTCTACGTGATGCACGTTTGTTTGGTAACCTTGGGAAGTGCACCTTTTGCACCGACCGAGTATCTTTTCTTGGCTATGTTGTTACTCCACAGGAATTGAAGTTGATAAAGCCAAGATTGAAGCTATTGAGAGTTGGCCGCAGCCCAATCACGGTCACACAAGTGAGGAGTTTCCTTGGCCTCGCTGGTTTCTATAGGCGTTTTGTGAGAGATTTCAGCACCATTGCTGCACCTCTCAACAAGCTTACAAAGAAGGATGTGCCTTTTGTTTGGGGTACCGCATGGGAAGAAGCCTTCACGGTATTGAAAGCTAAGTTGACACATGCTCCTTTACTCCAACTTCCTGATTTTAATAAGACTTTTGAGCTTGAATGTGATGCTAGTGGAATTGGATTAGGAGGTGTGTTATTACAAGATGGCAAACCTGTTGCATACTTTTACGAAAAATTGAGTGGGCCTAGTCTGAATTATTCTACTTATGATAAAGAATTATATGCTCTTGTTAGGACTTTAGAAACATGGCAACATTATTTATGGCCCAAAGAATTTGTTATACATTACGATCATGAATCTTTGAAACATATTAAAAGTCAAGCTAAACTGAATCGTAGACATGCTAAATGGGTTGAATTCATTGAGACTTTCCTTATGTCATTAAACACAAGAAGGGTAAAGAAAATGTTATTCTTGATGCATTGTCTCGTCGCTATACTATGCTTTCACAACTTGACTTCAAAATATTTGGTTTGGAGACCATCAAAGATCAATATGTGCATGATGCTGAATTTAAAGATGTATTGCAGAATTGTAAAGAAGGTAGAACATGGAACAAGTTCGTCATTAATGATGGATTTTGTTTCGTTCTAACAAGCTATGCATTCCAGCTAGCTCCGTTCGTCTTTTGTTGTTGCAGGAGGCGCATGGAGGAGGACTAATGGGACACTTTGGCGTGAAGAAGGCGAGGATATACTAGCTACACATTTCTTTTGGCCAAAGATGAGGCGGGATGTTGAGCGTTTTGTTGCTCGCTGCACTACATGTCAAAAAGCTAAGTCACGACTCAATCCTCATGGTTTATATATGCCTTTGCTGTACCTAGTGTTCCTTGGGAGGATATATCTATGGACTTTGTTTTAGGTTTACCTCGAACAAAGAAGGGAAGGATAGCATATTTGTTGTCGTGGATAGATTCTCGAAAATGGCACACTTTATACCATGTCATAAAAGCGATGATTTGTTAATGTTGCTGATTTGTTCTTTCGTGAAATTATTCGCTTGCATGGTGTGCCAAATACTATTGTTTCAGATCGTGATACTAAATTTCTTAGCCACTTTTGGAGATGTTTATGGGCTAAGTTGGGGACTAAACTACTTTTTAGTACTACTTGTCACCCCCAAACTGATGGACAAACTGAAGTAGTCAATAGAACATTGTCTACTATGCTTAGGGCTGTTTTGAAGAATAATAAGAAAATGTGGGAAGAATGCTTGCCTCATATTGAATTTGCTTATAATCGTTCATTGCATTCTACTACTAAGATGTGCCCTTTTGAAATTGTGTATGGTTTCCTACCTCGTGCACCTATTGATTTATTGCCTCTTCCATCTTGGAGAAGGTTAATTTTGATGCTAAAGAACGTGTTGAATTGATTTTAAAAATGCATGAGTTAACTAAGGAAAACATTGAGCGTATGAATGCTAAATATAAACTTCTTTGGAGATAAGGGTAGAAAACATGTTGTGTTTGCACGGAGATCTTGTTTGGTTACATTTGCGTAAGGATAGATTTCTGATTTGCGCAAATCAAAGCTAATGCCACGTCTGCTGGTCCCTTTAAAGTGTTGGAGAAAGTAAATGATAATGCATATAAACTTGAGCTGCCTCTGATTTTGGGGTTAGTCCACTTTTAACATTGCAGATTTGAAGCCATATTTGGGTGAGGAAGATGAGTGCCGTCGAGGACGACTTCATTTCAAGAAGGGAGGATGATGAGGACATCAATACCATTGTTACACCCACAGCCCCTGCTGATATACATCTTGGACCAATTACTAGAGCTCACAGACGCCAACTAAATTACCGGTACTTTCGTTTCTTGGTAATGATTCTAATGTTCATGAGAATATGATGTTGCCTAAATTGGATACATTTGTTTTGCTTACAAATGAAGGGCCTAGCTTGGAGAAGGATGAGCATTGGAGCAAGAACACACATGGAGTTGATGGCATGCAAGGGGATCAAGAACGGAGTTACAAGTGATGATTTCAGGACTTTGAAGCCACCATAAGGAGTGCATGAAGCCTTGGACGAAATATACAAGATGCCACTTCATAATATTCGTCCATAGGCTATTCTAGGTCTTCGTCACCTTATTATTGGGCCAGGCCCATGTAATTTCGAAATACATTAGTATAGGCTATTTTTAGAGTCCGTATGTGTGGGAAACAAGAGATAGGGTTAGTTTGGACCCCTCCACCAAGGGCCACGAAATTCACCCCTCTTCCTCCATATATACAGCCCTTAGGGCACCGTTTAGACTTGGGTTTTGTTTAGATCAAAAGTTCGCCATAGCTGCAACCAGCGTGCCGTTTGTGTTCAACGACCGGACAAAGCGTCCACAGAACCCCACCTTGGTCAATAAAGCTTTCATCTTATATTCGCAATATCCAGATTGCAATCTCAGTTTCTTGCTTGTTCTTCGTTTGCTCGCAGGAAATAGACCCTCGTGGTCGGAGTTGATCGTGCTCGGCGTGGTCAATAACCTCTCGGAGTTGGTTTAGCGATTGCTAAGGCGCGACGTCCTCGCACGCTCGTAGTCGGATCGTCAAAGTCGACTTCCACCAAAGCGAAATCCACTATCTCATCGAAAGACGGGACACCTCTGCCTCTATCACCCTAGTTGACTATGTATCTTGTGGATCTCATGTGTGTATGTTGATCTAGCACTTGTGTGATCGATTCCTTGTTGGTTGAGTGTTTCTCTCTCGTTTTCCCCGTGTTTCCCCTCGTGCTTCCGCGTGTTCTTCGTGTTTCCTCCGTAGGATCCCCTCCAAACGTGAAAGATCGACGAATTAGGGTACCACCCTACATCAGGCTTGGTTGATGTCGAAGTTGAAGTAGTTGTTGAAGCTTGGTTGTTGGAGAGGCCGTATGTCTTGGATGAGTACTTGGCGTACTTGAAGTCATCTTGCACTTGTCGTTCCGCCTTTGTAGCTTGGTGTACGAGCTCAACGTGGTTGGAGTAGGGTTGGAAGTCGGCGATCTTCTTGATGGGATGGTTGAGTCCATTCAAGAATCGTGCCATTGTTTGCTCATCATCTTCCTTGACATTGGCTCGAATCATGGCAATCTCCATTTCTTTGTAGTATTCTTCAACACTCTTTGTTCCTTGCTTGAGGAGTTGTAGCTTCTTGAAGAGATCACGGTTGTAGTAGGTGGGCACAAAGCGTGCTCGCATGACATCCTTCATTTGAGCCCAAGTGGTGATTGGAGGTTCACCTCTTGCTTGTCGGCGCTCAAGGATTTGTTCCCACCATATGAGCACATAGTCTTGGAACTCAAGTGATGCCATAGCGATCTTCTTTTCTTCATCATAGTTGTGCAAGCGAAAGATTTTGTCGACCTTCAATGCCCATGAGAGGTACTCTTCGGGTCATTGGTTCCATTGAACTTGGGCATTGTGAACTTGAGCTTGCCATAGCGTTGTTCTTCATTGTGTTGAGGTCGATGTTGATGATGGCGTTCTTGACGTGGAGGGTAATCATCCTCATGTTGCTCTTGGCGAGGAGGAAGTCCATGATCAACTTGCTCTTGTTGACCTTGAGGTTGAGGATGAGCTTGAGGAGCTTGACGTTGCGCACGCGGATGGTAGTTCCTCTCTTGTATTTCTTCTCGAAGTACTTCTTCTTGATTGCGCCTTTCGCGATTGCGGTTGGCGAGCTCGAGGTTATGCTTGAAGGCGCGTTCCACCTCAAGAGCTTGTGCTTCTCGTTGTTGTTGTTGAAGGCGTTGAGCCTCGGCATCTTGTTGCTCTTGGTGTAGGGGCGCCGTTCTTGTTCTTGTTGGTGGCGAAGGCGTTGTCGTTCTTGAGCTTGAGCAAACGCCATTTGGCTCGATTGAGGACGAGGAACTTCTTCATCAACTTGCTCTTGGAGATTCTTGTCGTGTAGCGGGTTGCGAGATGCATGCGGTCTTGCTTGCTGCTCGACGAAGAATGTTCGATGACGGTGTACTTGTGTCGGAGAAGGAGTCGTCGGAGTGGCGACTTGAGTGGCTCCGTCTTGAGTGTGAAGAGGTAGAAATACGCGGTTCACCAACAAAGCGCGGATCTCGTCCATTCTTGCATCATTCTCTTTCTTGTGCGCGTTGAGTTTGTTGTCGAAGTAATCTAGGTGTACGTTTCTCGGAGAGTCGCAAGTCGGTGGAGAGGTTGTCGATCGCTCGCTCATTGCTTGTTGCTCTTGATGGAGAGCTCGTTCTTGCGCCAAAGAGGTGGCTCTTGGTGACGATGATGACATGTCGTCGTCTTGCTCGATGAAGAGTGGATTTGTAGAAGAACTTGGCCTATCCATCATTTCAAGCAAATTGTGAGTGGTAGAAGGCGAAGAATGAATACCAATGTACCTTTGACCGAAGTTGATGATGAATCAAGTTCACTCAAATGCGGACAATGAAATAGCACTATTGGCACCGATCCTTGTCGATTCTCACACCTACACAAGTAAAAGCTTTTGGTGGAGCTTGGTTAGGATGGTGGCACAAAATTGGTTGCAATCGTTAGCTTGACTCAAAAATGTTGAAGAAGATTCGCAAATTCGTATATGCAACAAGTAGACCAAGCAAGTGGTGGTACGGAAACACACATAAATAGATAAATGGAATTGGGCAAACCAAAAATGAGCCAAAATGTGGAATCCACGAAAATGCTCTTGTTGCACAATACTAGAGAGACGCTAGCACGATTGCACAATAGGCGGATACGGAGCTTGTGCACAACCTACTAGGCAAAAATGCAACGATCTCTATCCCAAGTATGCTATATGTATGGTATATCGGTGCAATGGTCCAAGATGATCTTATGTGACAATCTTAATGGTGTATGATGCTATGCTTGTTGCTTATAAGCTCTTTGCTTATCTTTCCTCTTTGCTTAAAAGCTTGAGTGGCTCTTTCTCTTTTGAGCTCTTTTCTTATGCAAACTTGATGAACTAAGATAGCAATTGTGTATGCGATGACAACTTTGTGACACACAAGTTGATTCCGAGATATGCACCTCAAAGGTATGTATGATATGGTGTATGCAACTAATGTGCACAAGTCACGTTGCCGGCAATACTCAATGGCTAGTCTCGGTGGGTAAGCAACGCAAAAGATGGTATATGATGGTTATCAATGCAATTGCAAGGTATGACAAAGATGTCGTCGATGTTACCGTCCGTATCGAAGATGAGTATCCGACTGAAGTGAGCGTTTGTCGTAGATGCCACACCGCGCCTAGATATTTGAAACACAAAAGGACACGAAATCTCTCTCAAATTGTTGAACTCAACTTGAATGGAAATACGGAGGTTGTGTCTTGGGGTTTTGCAAATGGAAGTGGTGGTGGATGGGGTGGGGAGGTGTATGTATGTGTGGGTGGTAGTGGTGGTGGAGAAGAAGCAGAAGTGCAAGTGTCGGCAGAAGGAAGCGGATGATCCGGGCAGAGCCGGATGATCCGGCGAGTCCGGATGATCCGGACTTAGTTCGGATGATCCGGGCAGGTCAACCACGCACGGGAACTGCTCGGGAAGAACACGAAAATGGGGTGGAATTTGATGATTTCGGGGATTTTAGGTGGATTTCGAGGGGGGAAGGTGGGGAAACACAAGATCCACGAGTTACACACCGAATCCACGGATCAAAAACAACAAAACATCATCAAAACAAACAAATCACAAAAATTTTGGGGGTATTTTTGTGGGGATTTTCGGGTTTTTAGGACGAAAACAACAAAATCAAGCTAGAAATCACGAGGTAGGGGCTCCAAAAACGTGATCAACGTGGCTCATGATACCATATGATGTAGGGTGGAACCCTAATTAAATCGATCTTTCACGTTTGGAGGGATCCTCACGGAGGAAACATGAAGAACACGCGAAGCACGAGGGGAAACACGAGGAAAACGAGGGAGGAACACTCAACCAACAAGGAATCGATCACACAAGGTCTAGATCATCGAAGCACGAGTGATACATGGTCCAAAATCAACAAAGGAAAGATACAAGGTAGTCGTTCTTCTCCGAGAGGAGGTCTTGAATCCACGAGGGGATCTTCCCGTATAGGTGTCTTGAATCCGATGGATCTTCTCCTAGACGGAGGTCCTGATCTCCGTGGAGAAGTACCGGTGGATGAGCAAAGGCTCTCACACACAAATATGAGCTAATCCAATGCTAAGTCCCAAAGTGAGGAGAGGGGGTCCTATATATAGAGTGCAGGGCGAAGGGTACATGGGCTCAGCCCAACACGAAGCCATGAGACTAATGGCCGGATGATCCGGGCGATCGTCCGGATGATCCGGGCTGGTCCGGATGGTCGGGTGGGGGTCCGGATGGTCAAGGTGCTCTCTGGTGACGGTGCGTGAGGGCGGACGTCCGGTGGTGGTCCGGATGTCAGGCGGGATCCGGATGATCCGGGCTGGGGTCCGGATGATCCGGCTTCAGCGTGGAGGTTCTGTTGCCTTCGGTCGATTTAGCCGGATCGTCCGGACCGGGGTCCGGATCATCCGGGCTCTGTCCGGATCGTCCGGGCCTCCGTCCGGATCGTCCGGCCCTCCGTCCGGATCGTCCGGCCCCTCTAGTCCTGGTTGCTTTCTCCTCTCTGTCTTCGTGTATGTCTTCCGCTTCCGATTCTCCTTGCTTCCTAGCCTCTTCATGGTTGACTCCTTGGTGCCAGAGTATGCATAGAGTTTCCGTTTGAGGTAGTAACCATGTCTCATGTGAATCAAAGGAGAGTTGTGAGAGGAGTGATGTCACCTCGGTTTCAAGGGCTCTTGCACGTGCTCGAGTCATCGGTCCTTATGGTGTTGTAGGTGTTGATGTAGAGTCCATGGGGATGATGGAAGGATGCTCCGCATCACTTATTCTCCTTGTTTTCGCCGGATGGCATGCTGTAACTCATGCGCGTGAAAGCCAAGAACAAAAGGGCGTTCCTGGAATCGGCCAATATATATGTGGAAACGATATCTCCTCTATAGAGGACAAGAAATTTGGGGGCACTTAGGCAAAAAGCGCACGAGAAAATGAAGTACTTTCAAGGACTGCCATAGAATGGAGAGATGTTCACTAAAACGGTCATAATTTTGTCATTCGGAGTCCGTGTCGGACCCATAACTATTCAAACTGCTCATGGCGGCGTGAATCAAAAAATACTCCCCACTTGCGCCTGGTGGCCCGGAGTACCCTCAAATTCAGCCTTAAGCAGGACTTTTTGGCCCTGAAAGTCAAAGAACATCATTAAATCGCTATTTTTTAGACAAGTTTCTGAACCCATTGGCACTTCCTTTTGAAGGAAATTCGAGAGATTATGTTGCTTATAGACATTAGCCCCTGGTAGGGACAAACGTGCCGTTCTCTGGATGCTCTATATTAAGGCAATCTCATTTGGCCGTAAATTGAAGAGCGGCTATATGCCTTATTCTTCTTGTTTTCGCCGGATGGCATGCTGTAACTCATGCTCGTGAAAGCCAAGAACAAAAGGGCATTCCTGGCATCGGTCAATATATATGTGGAAACGATATCTCCACTATAGAGGACAAGAAGTTTTGGGGCGGTTAGGCAAAAAGCGCACGGGAAAATGAAGTACTTTCAAGGAATGCCATAGAATGGACAGATGTTCACTAAAACGGTCATAATTTTGTCATTCGGAGTCCATCTCGGACCCACAAATACTCAAACTGCTCACGGCGAGTGTGCGAATCTAGAAAATACTCCCCGCTTGCGCCAAGAGGCCCGGAGTACCCACAAATACGGCCATAAGCAGGACTTTTTGGCACTGGAAGTCAAAGAAGATCATTCGTCGTTGTTTTTCGGACAAGTTTTGAACCCATTGGCACTTCTTTTTGAAGGAAATTTGAGGGATTATGTTGCTTATAGACATTAGCCCCCCTGGTAGGGACAAACGTACCTTTCTGCAGATGCTCTATGATCGGGGCAATCTCATTTGTCCGTAAATTGATGAAAATCCAACGGCTATATGCCTTATTCTCCTTGTTTTCGCGGATGGCATCTTTGTAACTCATGCGGCGTGAAAGCCAAGAACAAAAGGGCATTCTGGCATCGGTCAATATATATGTGGAAACGATATCTCCACTATAGAGGACAAGAAATTTTGGGGCGGTTAGGCAAAAAGCGCACGGGAAAATGAATTACTTTCAAGGACTGCCGTAGAATGGACAGATGTTCACTAAAACGGTCATAATTTTGTCATTCGGAGTCCATCTTGGACCCACAAATACTCAAACTGCTCGCGGCGAGTGTGCGAAACTATAAAATACTCCCTGCTTGCTCCAACAGGCCAGGAGTACCCACAAATACGGCTTTAAGCAGGACTTTTTGGCCCTGGAAGTCAAAGAACATCATTCGTCGCTGTTTTTCAGACAAGTTTCTGAACCCATTGGCACTTCTTTTTGAAGGAAATTTGAGAGATTATGTTGCTTATAGACATTAGCCCCCCTGGTAGGGACTAACGTACCTTTCTGCAGATGCTCTATGATCGGGGCAATCTCATTTGGCCGTAAATTGAAGAAAATCCAGCGGCTATATGCCTTATTCTCCTTGTTTTCGACGGATGGCATGCTGTAACTCATGCGCGTGAAAGCCAAGAACAAAAGGGCATTCCTGGCATCGGTCAATATATATGTGGAAACGATATCTCCTCTATAGAGGACAAGAAATTTTGGGGCACTTAAGCAAAAAGCGCACGAGAAAATGAAGTACTTTCAAGGACTGCCATAGAATGGATAGATGTTCACTAAAACGGTCATAATTTTGTCATTCGAAGTCCGTGTCGGACCCATAAGTATTCAAACTGCTCGCGGCGAGCACGTGAATCCAAAAAATACTCCCCGCTTGCGCCTGGAGGCCCGGAGTACCCTCAAATTCAGCTTTAAGCAGGACTTTTTGGCCCTAAAAGTCAAAGAACATCATTCGTCGCTGTTTTTCAGACAAGTTTCTGAACCCATTGGCACTTCCTTTTGAAGAAAATTCGAGAGATTATGTTGCTTATAGACATTAGCCCCCCTGGTAGGGACAAACGTACCTTTCTGCAGATGCTCTATGATCCGGACAATCTCATTTGGCCGTAAATTGAAGAGCGGCGCTATATGCCTTATTCTTCTTGTTTTCGCCGGATGGCATGCTGTAACTCATGCGCGTGAAAGCCAAGAACAAAAGGGCATTCCTGGCATCGGTCAATATATATGTGGAAACGATATCTCCACTATAGAGGACAAGAAATTTTGGGGCGGTTAGGCAAAAAGCGCACTGGAAAATGAAGTACTTTCAAGGACTGCCATAGAATGGACAGATGTTCACTAAAACGGTCATAATTTTGTCATTCGGAGTCCATGTCGGACCCACAAATACTCAAACTGCTCGCGGTGAGTGTGCGAATCTAGAAAATACTCCCCGCTTGCGCGAAGAGGCCCGGAGTACCCACAAATACGGCCTTAAGCAGGACTTTTTGGCCCCGAAGTCAAAGAACATCATTAAATCATTGTTTTTGGACAAGTTTCGAACCCATTGGCAATTCCTTTTGAAGGATATTGAGAGATTATTTTGCTTATAGACATTAGCCCCTGGTAGGGACAAACGTACTGTCTGCAGATGCGCTATGATCCGGCAATCTCATTTGGCCGTAAATTGAAGAAAATCCAGTGACTATATGCCTTATTCTCCTTGTTTTCACGGATGGCATCTTTGTAACTCATGCGGCGTGAAAACCAAGAACAAAAGGGCATTCTGGCATCGGTTAATATATATGTGGAAACGATATCTCCTCTATAGAGGACAAGAAATTTTGGGGCACTTAGGCAAAAAGCGCACGAGAAAGTGAAGTACTTTCAAGGACTGCCATAGAATGGACAGATGTTCACTAAAATGGTCATAATTTTGTCATTCGAAGCCCGTCTCGGACCCATAAGTATTCAAACTGCTCACGGCGTGCGTGAATCAAAAATACTCCCGCTTGCGCTGGAGGCCGGAGTACCTCAAATTCATCTGAAGCGAGGCATTTTGGCCCGAAAGTCAAAGAACATCATTAAATCGCTGATTTTCGAGACAAGTTTACGAACCCATTGGCACTTCCTTTTGAAGGAAATTCGAGAGATTATGTTGCTAATAGACATTAGCCCCCCTGGTAGGGACAGACGTACCTTTCTGCAGATGCTCTATAATCCGGGCAATCTCATTTGGCCGTAAATTGAAGAGCGGCTATATGCCTTATTCTTCTTGTTTTCGCCGGATGGCATCTTTGTAACTCATCATGCGTGAAAGCCAAGAACAAAAGGGCATTCCTGGCATCGGTCAATATATATGTGGAAACGATATCTCCTCTATAGAGGACAAGAAATTTTGGGCGGTTAGGAAAAAAGCGCACGAGAAAATGAAGTACTTTCAAGGACTGCCATAGAATGGACAGATGTTCACTAAAACGGTCATAATTTTGTCATTCGGAGTCCATGTCGGACCCACAAATACTCAAACTGCTCGCTGCGAGCGTGCGAATCTAGAAAATACACCCCGCTTACGCCAGGAGGCCCGGAGTACCCTCAAATACGGCCTTAAGCAGGACTTTTTGGCCCTGAAAGTCAAAGAACATCATTCGTTGCTATTTTTCAGAAAAGTTTCTGAACCCATTGGCACTTCCTTTTGAAGGAAATTCGAGAGATTATTTTGCTTATAGACATTAGTCCCCCTGGTAGGGACAAATATACCTTTCTGCAGATGCTCTATGATCCGGGCAATCTCATTTGGCCGTAAATTGAAGAAAATTCAGCGGCTATATGCCTTATTCTCCTTGTTTTCGCCGGATGGCATGCTGTAACTCATGCGCGTGAAAGCCAAGAACAAAAGGGCATTCCTGGCATCTGTCAGTATATATGTGGAAACGATATCTCCTCTATAGAGGAAAAGAAATTTTGGGGCACTCAGGCAAATAGCACACGAAATAATGAAGTACTTTCAAGGAGTGCCATAGAATGGAAAAATGTTCACTGAAACGGTCATAATTTTGTCATTCGGAGTCCGTGTCGGACCCACAAGTACTCAAACTGCTCGCGGTGAGCGTGCGATTCTAGAAACTTCTCCCCGCTTGCGCCAGGAGGCCCGGAGTACCCTCAAATACGGCCTTAAGCAGGGCTTTTTGGCCCTGAAAGTCAAAGAACATCATTCGTCGCTGTTTTCAGACAAGTTCTAAACCCATTGGCACTTCCTTTTGAAGGAAATTTGAGAGATTATGTTGCTTATAGACATTAGCCCCCCTGGTAGGGACAAACGTACCTTTCTGCTGATGCTCTGTGATCAGGGCAATCTCATTTGGCCGTAAATTGAAGAGCGGCTATATGCCTTATTCTTCTTGTTTTCGCCGGATGGCATGCTGTAACTCATGCGCGTGAAAGCCAAGAACAAAAGGGCATTCCTGGCATCGGTCAATATATTTGTGGAAACGATATCTCCACTATAGAGGAGAAGAAAATTTTGGGGCGGTTAGGCAAAAAGCGCACGGGAAAATGAAGTACTTTCAAGGACTGCCATAGAATGGACAGATGTTCACTAAAACGGTCATAAATTTGTCATTCGGAGTCCATGTCGGACCAACAAATACTCAAACTGCTCACGGCGAGCGTGCGAATCTAGAAAATACTCCCCACTTGCGCCAGGAGGCCCGGAGTACCCTCAAATACGGCCTTAAGCAGGACTTTTTGGCCCTGAAAGTCAAAGAATGTGATGAGGACATGACTACCTTGGATAAGACCAAAAATATTGCATACATGCATATTTGTCAGGTGATTCCTAGTGCAAACTATTCAATAATAAATTTATGTTATCCAGAACAAAAATACTTCACATACTTTTGTGTTTTGTCTAATTGCAGGTGTATGGGAAATTTGTACAATCCACATATAAAGATAAGGAAAAAGGAGAAGTTTAGGTGCTGTTCAAAAAGTCTTCTCACTCACTTTTGGGCCAAGAGAAGATAGAGTCCAAGTTTCTCACGTTCTGGATTCAGATTCGGACTGCACAGACATACCTGACTCAAAACGCCAACAACTTTTTCATACGGATTCCAAATTGGGTGATTCTTTTTTTGTTGGAAAGTAGATTTCATGCTCTTTCCAGCACAATTGGAATCACCTTAAAAGCCGTCGGAGCATTGAGTTATGGACGAAACAATCTGACGCTGCACCAGAATCCGAGTCAAACTACAAGTCCAAAGGTGTTACGTCACCTCCACTTGGGCCCATTGGCCTTGTACGACCTAGGGTTAGTTTTAGCCTGCCTTGGGACGTTCTCCCACCTCCTTGGCCGCCACCCCTTGCTCCTATATAAGTAGATCCATCTAGTAGCTTTTTCCTTGGGATTTGTTTAGTTAAAAGTTAGCCATTGCAACCGTACTTCGTTTGTGTCCAACGACAGACCAAGACCGCTTACGGATCCCCACCTTTATCAATACTTCATACATACCGCAATATTTAGATTGCTTTTATCATATTCTTGCTTGTTCTTGATTGCTTGCGAGGAATAGACCTTCGTGGTCGTTGATTGTGCTCGGCGTGGTCAATAACCTCTCGGAGTTGGTTTAGCGATTGCTAAGGCGCAACGTCGTGCACGTTTGTAGTCGGATCGTCAAAGTCGTCTCCACCAAATCGATAGTTATCATCTCATCGAAAGATCGGGACACCCCGCCTCTATCAAGTGGTATCAGTTTTCAGGTTGCTCGGTGAGAATTTCCAGTTTTCCTAGATTAGATTTATTTTCTTACCTATTGTCCAAGAAAAAGCCACACAAAAAAGTTAGATCTATTCATCCTTTATCCAAGCCAGTCTGAACCTTGCAATTTTCTATTCATTGCTTGCATAGTTGAATTATCGGTTGCATCGTCGTGTCAGTTGCTGGTCTTAGTGTCTAGTTCCTTTAGAGTTTCGAGTTCTGTTCACATTAGTCACGTCGCCGTTGCATCATTATCCGTTCCGCTGTCCACCATCCCATCCATTAATTTCCACCACGTGCTACGTACTGTTCATTGTCATAATCATAGTTGAGGTCACTCACATCTTCTTTGATCCAATCTGCATCTTATCTTGTTTGTCTTGGAAAGAGGGAGAAA
>JAHHZJ010001703.1:0-38406 GCA_021437245.1 Aegilops speltoides
ATGCTAGTTGGCAGGCGGCGAACTGATCTCCGCGTACTCCGAAACTGGATCCACGGCGGTGAGCTCGAAGAGACGGCACATTCAAGGATCAATCCGGGAAGAGCAAGCGAAGGAAAGATCACGTTGCGGTGACATTGGCGTGAAGCTTAACCAGGAGTCGAGAGGTCACTTTTGGCGTTGCTAATTTTCCATTGCCTTACAATGGGATACTCGGCCGTCCAGCTTTCGCCAAATTCATGGCAGCCTCTCACTATGCATACAACATCTTTGAAGATGCGGGTCCGATAGCGCCATCTCGTCCCCGGCGACAAGAAGGATGCTCTTATCTGCACCGACAAGATGTCACGGAAGCAGCAGCCAGCAGGATCGCAAGACACTTGCCGCTGAAGCTCCGGGGAAGAAGAAGACCAAGTCCGGCTAGAGCTCGATGCCCACTCCGGCAAGCGCACCTCTTGAGTGCTGCGCTACCGTTGAGGCGCACCATTGAGCTCCACCGGCAAGTGTGGAAGGTGAAGGCAACCGCTGAAACGCAGCAAGGAGGGCGACAACGTGGTACCTTCACCATCGATTCCTGCTGGAGCCTAATAGGAAGCGCTCATTGCTTTCTGGCGGGCGAATCGACGTGTTTGCATGGGCAAATCGACATCCCGGTGTTCGAAGTAATTAGCACCACCTTGCCGTCGTCCTCCGTCAGCGGCCCGTCAGCGAAAATCGAAGCAGCGGTGGGCGCCAAAATATTGCGAGAAGAAATCAAGAAGTTGGAAGCAGCTTGAGGCATTGTCGAGGTGCTCCATCCTCGTGGTTGGCCAATCCTGTGGTAGTGCGTCACGTGCAAGCAGGAAATGGAGGCTTTGTATCGACTTTACGATGTTAATAAAGCTTGTCCCAAAGACCCATTTCCCTTGCGGCGCATTGAACGGATTGTTGACTCCACGGCGGATGTGACTTGCTCATTTCTTGGCGCATTTCAGGATATCATTAGATCTTCATGGCGAGAAGAGGATGAGAAAAGACGCATTCATCCTCCATGTGGCATTTACTGTTTTGTCTACGGATGCCTTTAGGTTTAAAGAATGCTGGTTCAACATTTGCAAGTAGTGTCCATGGATGCTTTTGAGCCACAAATGCACGAAATGTGAAGCCTACATGGATGACATAGTGGTCAAGAGCAAGGACAAGAGCAACTCAAGATTCAAGATTTAGATGAAACCTTTGCAAATCTGCGCAAGATCAACCTCAAGCAACCCGAGAAGTGTGTGTTTGGAGTTCCCTCCGGCAAGCTTCTCGGGTTCTTCGTCTCTCGGCAGGAATTGAAGCCAATCCCGACAAGATCAAGGCCATTGAGCGATTAGAAAGCACCAAAGCGTCAAGGATGTCTGAGAGCTTGGCGGTTGCGTGGCTGCTCTCGGCAGAGTTTATCTCTAAAATCTGTTGGCGCATACCGCCATTTTCAAAATATTGAAAAAGGCAGGTCAATGAAATGGACTCAGGAAGCGGAGGCTGCGGCTTGCGAGACTTGAAGAGATACATCCTCCACTCCAATACTTGTCGCACCTAAGCCACAAGAGAAGTTCTTGCTGTATATAGCGGCAACCAATCAAGTGGTTAGTGCTTTGCGTTAATGAAAGCGGAGGAGGATGATGAAGCCCGGCGACCAGCGGCGGATGCATCCGGCGACAAGCGAGGCTTCACCGACAAGCTCTGGTCCCGACAAGGATGGATCTGCTAGAGGCGTGAGGAGATCTGAAGAAATGGTGCGGCGCCCGGTTTACTTTGTCGGTTCCCTTCTGCGAGGCTAGGTCAAGGTACTACGGTGTGCAGAAATTGCTTTTCGGCCTTCTCATGGCCTCGAAAGCTGCGCCATTACTTCCAAGCACATGAGATCACAGTTGTCACTCGTTTTCCGGCTGAAGAGGATCTGCAGAATCCGAAGCAACAGGCGGGATTGTCGAGTGGGCCTTGGGCTGTCAAGCTTTGGCCTCAAGTTTGAAGCACTTCAACTATCGAGGCGAGCATTGGCAGAATTCATAGCGAGTGGGCGCCAACACGGATGAAGAAATTCGAAGCGAGCATCCCGTCAAGGAAGCAAGCAAAGAGTGGCTCATGTACTTTGATGGTGCCTTCTCGGCTGCAAAGCGCCGGTCTTGAGCGTGCTACTTGTCGCTTTCCACGGAGAGCACCTCAAGTCGTAGTCGGATGCACTTTCCCAAGGAGCAAGCAACAAACAATACTGCGAGTATGAAGGTTTGCTTGCGGTCTCGAGATCATGGCCGAGACCTTGGGATCAAAAGCTCATTATCGGGGTGACTCACGACTTATCGTCCGCCAAGTGAACAAAATTATCGAGTCCGTTGATGGAAGCTTACGTTGATGAAGTGAGAAAGTTAGAAGAGCACTTTGATGGCCTCTGGATGGAACATGTTCCAAGAGCTCGAGCGACATTGCCGATGGCTTTGTCAAGTCGCGCCGCTTAAGTTACAATGGAACCGGGGATCTTTGTGCTCAAGCTGACTCAACCATCGTAACGCCATCAAGCTGGGCGAGCAAGAAGAGAAGTTGATTTACGGTGACTATTTTTCGGCGAGAGCTCCCGAAGCCGCCGCCAAGAAGGTCCCCAAGATCAACACCAAAAGTCTTTGAGGCGCGTCTGCTCCAAGCAAGCCCTAGGGTTTGTTCCGTTGAAAGCGAGCGCTCCGACAAGTTTGCTCGGCAAGCTTGCGAGGCATCAAACTCGGCTGAGCCCGCGAGTTCTCGCCCGTAAAGCGGATGTTCCTGATGGCTGACATATGTGCCTTTAGTCCTTGTTGTCGAGCCATGAAAGCTCCGGCATGGGCACGACAGATTGTCCGTTTCCTTGAGACGGAGAACTTCCGAAGAGCAAGAAAAGCGGAAAAAGTAGCGGATCAAGTATGTACGGTTTGTCGACGACACACTTGTCTGAAGAAGACTCAACGGTGTGAAATTGAAGTGTATTCACGGGAAGATGGACAAAGGCTGTTGGCGGAGATACATGGAGGCATATGTGGTCACCACATTGGCGCAAAAGCACTTGCTAAACAAAGCATTCGGCAAGGTTTCTTTTGGCCGACAACCCTCGGGATGCAACTGCACAAGTAACCAAGTGTGAGCGTGCGGTTCCATTCAGCAGATACACCAGCCAGCTCAAGCTCTCCGGGCGATCCCTTTATCACGGCCATTTTTGGTGCAGGGGGCTCGACATCCTCGGCCCCTTTTCGAGCTATCGGGGCTTTGAGTACTTATGCGTTGCAATCGACAAGTTCACAAAGTGGCGGAAGTGGAAGCGATGAGAAGGTGACAGCCGTCGGCGATCAAGTTCTTGGTCGATTGTTTGCGTTTGGGGTCCCTAACAGGATCATCACCGACTAGCACACGCAATTCCTGACGCAGCACCTTCATCGATCGTCCAAGATCTTGGCGCCAAAGTCACCGCTATACATTGCTCATCCGAGAAGCAGCGGTCCAAGCGGAGGCAAATCTTTGAAGTGCTTTGCAGCGGGCTCAAGACCGGGACTTTCGACGAGGCTGCACAAGTCGTCGGAAAAGCTGGATTGAGGATAGTGCGGTGGTTCTTTGGTCGATCGGAATGAACGCCGTCGAGCCAGCGGCGGACACCTTCGCTCTAGTCTATGGAAGCGAGGATTCTCCCCACGGAACTTCGTATACGGGTCGCCTCGAGTGCTCGCTTATGATGAGCTTGAGCAAAAGCAGCTGCGACAAGATGACGCTGCTCCTTGAGGAAGAACCGTCTTGAGCTCTTTATGCGAGCTGCTCGATACCGGCAAGCTTTGCGCGCTACCATAGCCGCAAAGTTAATGCGAGAAGTCTCGAGGAAAGCGACCTTGTTCTTGGCGCGTTCCTCCGCCAGAATTCCAACAAGTTGGCTTGAAGTGGGAAGGCCCTTACCGGGTGAAGCGAGTCACTAGGCTGGCGTTGTCGCCTTGAGACCGAAGATGGCTTTCGGTGAGCAACTCTGGAACATTGAGCATCTTAAGTAAGTTTTACCGTAAAGCGCGGTTTTGGAACTGTTCCGGCAACCACCTTTATACAAAGTCTTGCGGCTGTTGCATGTAATCCTTTGTACAAAGCGGCGCGGAACCCGTGCATAAATAAAGCTCATGTGCTCCGCACATCTTGTCAATTCATGCTTTCTATTTTTTGCATGTGTTATCGACACTTTGTGCAGCACCTACCCCGATGGCAATAACGAGCCATAAGGCTCCATATCTTTATTTTCTCTTCTTTCTCTTTCTCAAAAAGGAAGGTTCCCTTGCCCACAAGTTCTGCGGGGGAAGGAGAAGATAATGGTGTGGACGAGGCGATCGTTCAAGAAAGTTTTGCCTTGCGGGGAACAAGCAGCAGAAAAGCTAAGTTGCCAAAGTTTGAGCAATCAGTTTTAAATTTTTAAGTTATCTTCCTCGAGCGACCGTGCTTTGTATGGAAAACACTGTGCGGAGGAACCAACTTCGTAGCTAGTTTCGCCCTTACTTTGTTTGAGTCCGCTCAACAACTTAAGTGAGCTGCGACTAGTTGCGACAAGGTTTCTTGTCGGTGGCAGCTACCGCCGAGTTGCTTTGACGTTCGCACTCAGGCGCTCATTGACTAAGGTGCACTGCGCATGACAAGTTCCCTAAAAGCGTGGGGCGAAAACATACAAAGGAAGGAATCAAGTAAAGGAAATAACATAGCAATCGATACCCAAAATAAAGTTATATTACAAGATAGCTTGTCGCGTGCTCTAATAGATTGTTCGTAACATGATACCAGCGGCAAGAAAAGAGGAAGCAGGCGGCCTAATCTCGTGATCGCCATCAACCCTCTTGACCTCGCTCACCTTGTCCACAATGGGTGCGACAAGGGCCTTGGCGCTTCGGATCAGCATCCGTGGCCACTTCTTGAGGACGTTGGTGAGGTTGAGGCCCGGGTTGCGGAGCCACCTTCACTAACACCTTTTGAAGAACTCTCGATGAGATCCGCTTGCGTATTTCGCTCGACCAACTGCTTTGGGATCTTCTCGGAGTCATTTGGAGGGCAGTCGCCATGCCTGCTGAAGAACAAAGTGAGCTTGGCCCAGGTTGGAGGTTCTCGTCGGGAGGAATACTGAGATCCTCCATCCGATTCACGCATGACTCCTGTATCGATATTGATATGCGATATTCCACGAGACCCTGTGTCCAGAATTCCACAGTCTCCCTAAAAGTGTTGCAGGTTTGGTGACCTGTCGCCCGGTAACCGTTGGCCTTGATCTCCTCCTTCAAGGCCACCTCCCGCCTCCTTAGCGCGTCCGCGTCTCTTGATCAAGTAGCCGACTTCCTCAAGATCTGCGTTGGAGTCCTTGGCGGCGCTAAGCTCCTTGCCCTTCTCGTGAGGCGACCACTTAGCCGCCATGGCGTGGGCGTCCTTCTCGCGCTCATGCTTGGCCGCGGCAAACTCTTCATTCCTGCGCCTTGAATCGGCCTCCATTTCGCCACCTTCGTCTCAGCTCCTTCTTGGCGGCCTCGGCGGTGCGGCGGCATCCTTTGCTTCCTTGAGAGCCCGCCCAATGTTTTGCCTCGCGCGTAGCTCCTCCTCATGGCTGTCAGATTGACCTTCCGCTCGCCTTTCGTCTTCCAGCAAAACAGCTCCTCGGTGACAAGCGCTGTTGCTCTTGACTTCGGCCTTCTCGAGGAAGGCTTTCCGCGCCTCGGCGAGTTCGCCCGCTCCTCTGCAAGACGGAGGGCTTCTGATTGCGTTCGGAGCTCCTCCAGCGTGCTTCTCGATGTCCTCCGCCCTTGACGCTTCTCGGGATTCCAGCTTGGCTTGCGGTGCGGTAAAGTGGCACCAACTTCGCGGCAACTGCTCCTCCTCCAGACTTCGCGCTGCGCTGCTCGTAGCGTCAACGATGTCGATCCAGCGGGCGGCACCTCCGTCAAAAGTTTCTCCTCGGCCGGCGCCACGGAGCAGCGAAACTTGATGGAACACCGTCGCGGCCTTCAAATAAGCGGGCTGGGGCTCTTGAACTGGCCTGGCATGCTGATGGCGGAGGATCGTGGTCAGCGTGGCGCCTTGCGCTCCTGCGGCCTCGAGTCGTCGATCGCGATCGCGGACCCTCGCCCGGCTCTGCGGCGGCAGCTTTGGCGGCCTCTTCATGGCGGGCTCATGGCTTAGCCCTTCTTGATGGCGGCGGTCGTCGGTGTTGCCGCGTGCGTTCTCCTCGTCGGTGGCCGATCTCCATTGGCTCCGTGGAAGATGGATCGGCGGCCGGGAAAGGAGAAAAAAGTCAAGCAAATATCCAAATCGGAAGAAAGAAGAACACAAGGGAAGTTTTCAAGCAAGAAGAGTTACATCTTTGAGATCTGCGGTCATGGGCTCCTGCGGAAGTGCTAGTGTTGTCCCTTGCGAGACCGCCCCTTGCGGGCTGTCCCTTGCGAAGACTTCTCCCTTGCGAAATGCCCCTGCAGGAATCCTCCCTTGGCGGCGTAATCGGCGGAATAAGCGTCTCGGGGCAGCTTCGGGTGCTCTGGCGAGGCTGCTCTGCTCCTACAAACCAACAGTCGAGATGTCGGCAAAATAAAAAGAGCCATATTGCGCCTAACAGCGGTAAGTAAAACCATATACTTACATTTGGGGCTGCGATAGGGGCTGCTGAGAATGATTGCGGGTCAGCAAGGTGGTCTCGGTAGCGCCTTGCTGTCGCGGTGGGCTGCGTCCTCGATGGCGATCACGGGGCTTTGGCTCTCTTCACGCTCTCGGGCCAGCGTCCTAAAGGAAAAGTTGAGTAAAGCAAATCGGATGCAAGACAAAACAGCAAGAATTGAAGAAACTACAAGTGCAGCAAAGGATCTTACTCTTCTTCTTCCTCGTCGGGCCGGGCGCGGAGAGGTCGAAGTTGGCCCACATTGGTAGCGGCGGAGGTAAGTTCCTGGACGCTTAGCGAGGCGGCGACAGGATGGCGGTGGTCGAGACCCGCTCCGGTCCCACGGCGTGACGCTCGCGTGCTGATGCGTGTCGCCCAGTAGCGCGCTGACGGCTGTTGGCCCCCTGCCGCCCTGCTCGTCCCGACCTTGCGGAGATGCCTTCTTGGTGGGCTAGGGGCTCTGCTGCGGCAAGCTTGAAGATGGCGAGCGCTCGCACCTCGGCGAGGCTCGCTCGACTTCGGCGTCGGGCCAGCAAGCTCTTCCTCCCGCAAGCTCTTCCTCGCTGGCAGCTCTCCCTCGCTGACAAGCTCATCTCAATCGGCAAGGCGCCACCTCTGCTGCCTCGGCCTCCTCACGGTGAATCAAACTTCGCCCATGGCCTTCTGCCCGCCTCTTCCGCCCTAGTGGCGTCGCTGCATCTGCATCGGTGGTGTCATGGTGAGGCTTTACGTTCATCGGCGCGGACTTCCACTTCCACCAAGCCGTCAAAGAACTGTTGCACAACATCGTCATGAGCTCTTGCCAAGTTGGAACAATTCCATGCGAGTCGCCGTGCATCATTCTTGGCGGATGCGATCGACGAGTTATTACCTGATGGGGCGGCGCCTTGGCAACCTAAACCATTCGAGGATGTTGAGGTCGTGCTTGAACAATTCCTTGAGCATCCCGTCCAGTTCAGCGGTGAAATTGAAATTGAGGCCGGGCGCAGCCTCGCAGATATCCGCGGACCCCGAACTCGGTAGGTCTCCTCCTCTCTGCGAGAGCGTCTGGCGGAAAAAATCCGCACCAGCAGCGCCTCTGATGAGCCCGGCAAGAGGCGCAAGATCGGGTGATGGCAATCTTGACTTATCGTCTTCAGCGACGGGCGCTCAATCGTTGCAGCGCCTCTTGGGCTTGGCTGGGCGGTGAATGGCTCGGGTTCTCCTCAACAATCCAACACCATTCTGCTCTCCTCCTCCCATTTGCTGCGGAGTTCTCCTCGGTCGACTCCTTCTTGCCAGCTCTCGAGATCCAGCGATTCCGCGGATAAGGGCTCCCCTCTCTCAACCGGGGCATAAAGAAATGGCGAAGAGCTACGTTTGGGTGGACTCCGACAAAGTTTTCGCGAGATGTCGAAACTGCCATGGTCGGCGTTGGGGGTGAAGTCAAGGAGGTGGAACCCGTAGGTGTTCATGATATCGCGAAGAATTGAGAAGAAGGCGGGCAAAGCCCGCGATAGAAGCGGTGCGAAGCGGATATCCATTGGAGCCCGTTCGAAGCAGGCGGCGGAAGTACCTTCGTCGCGGATGCGCTCGCGTCTCTGTCGACGGTGATACCTCCCTCGGCTCAGCTGCGTGAGCTTGGGAAGGTTGCCGCTCCGCTTCGCGGTGCCTCGGCCAGACACCTCGGCCGACTTCACGGCCTTCCCTTGCCGGTTTTAGACCATGGCGGTGGTGGAAAGATCGTGGCGTTGGTGGTGCTGATGGCGATGGGGCGGGCGCTGCTCTCTTCTTCGAGAAGAAGTGGCGGAGATTTACGAGATTACAGCAAAATGGCGAGGTGGACGAACTGCCTGTTTCCCTCTTTCTAAAGAGGCGGACGTTCGCACTAGAATAAAGACCACGATCTCTCCCACGCCGCGATTCGGCAGCGTGCGTTAGGGAGAAGCGGCGGTGGATCTGAGTAGATCTGGCGTAACCTAGGCGCGTGTGCTCGTGCCCTATTTTGGGCTGGCCCATGGCCTTCGGCATTGTGTGTGGCCCGGGCCGGGGGCTCTGTGGGTGTACTAAAGTAGGGGTGCCTTAGTATCCCGAACTTGTGCACTGGTAGTCATGGCGCCCAGCGCAAGGCTTGCGGGTGACCGCCAAGGTCCTCGTGGTTCCTTTGGAGCCATTCAAGAACAAAGTGTTTAAGCGAGAAGACAAGACCGGCAAGAGGAGCTTGCCGGGATGGCCAACAAGGCATTTCAAGGAACTTGACGCGCCATGCGTCAGCAAGGCCGATGACACAAGCTTCGGTAGCGGCAAGAACAACGACGGCAAAACACTGCGGCGAGCTTCTCAGTATATCCACCAGCGATGTCGCTCAGGACTTTTCAGTGCTGTGGCAGAAGCTGTGCTGCAGCGGGGTCTTGTGATGGCAAGAGACAAGATCGCCATCATGGCGGTGGCGCCCCACGATCCTTTTATGCACTATTTGGGTGACACAAGCGGGCATTTAATGCTTTGTCCCCTTCCGTGAGGTTAGGTAGGATACATTGTGCAAGTAGTTGTACCAACCACCTATTTTCGAGTTTGCCCTTGTCTCGTTTCCACAGCCGGTGACCCTTGAACATATAAAGGAGGCCCATGCTAGCGTAGAGGGTCGAAGGTTGAAACCAGAAAACACTCACGCTTCGGTCTTGAGCATCTTGTAGCATTCAACGCTCCCGAGCAGAACACAATACAATCGAGACAAGCAGCGATGGGACCTGTTCAGAATTCATCCGATTAACGAGTTAACTTGCCGATTAATCCCTACTGAGGTCACCGAGAAGTAGCCGATAAACAAAAAATCGTCAATTAATTGATTAAATGGCGATTAACTTGCCGATGGCCGATTAATCCCCTACGCCACCAACGAGCAGCTACGATTAACGATTTCCTCAACAATGTAGGAGTATTATCTCTCCGGAGAGCTCTAAGCTGGGTAAATCGCGTGTGCTTCGCCCGATCCGCTCTTCATGCAACCTCCGCCCCCCGCCGAACCGAAAGGGGCTCGGTCTGCCGGCCCCATAGGTGTTCGTTTCCCACGACAAATACCGCCGAATCAAAGAAAGACGTTGGTGGTAAGCCGTATGACTATTATCGCCCACAACTCTTTGTGTTCTACTCGTGCATATAACATCTACGCATAGACCTTGCTGGATGCCCTTTGTTGAGGAACACGGTAATGTCAAAAAAATTCTCACGATCACGATCTATCTATGTGATGCATAGCAAAGAGAGGAAGATTGTCCACGTGCCTCGTAGACCAAAAGCGGCGTTAGTTAATGTTGTTGATGTAGTCGACGTCTTGGCGATCAACCGATCAAGTACCAAGCGTCACGGCACCTCGCGTTCAGCACCGTTCAGCTCGATGGCGTCCCTCGTACTCTTGACCAAGTTGAGGCCAAGGGAGAGTTTAAATCGACGCGATGGCGTGGCGGCGGTGATGATGAAGTTCTGGGCGAGGGCTTTGCCTAAGCAATACGACAATATGACCGAGGTGTGTAGCGTGAAGGGGCACCGCTTTGGCTAAAATTCAACTTGTGTGTCTATGGGTGCCCTTAGCCACATATATAAAAGGAGGAGGCTGGCCAGAGGGAGGCGCCCGAGGGTCCTACTAGGACTCCAAACCTAGTACAACTCACCCCTCTTCCAAATTCCAAGTTGGAGAAGAGGGAAGGAGGAGGAGAGAAGGAAGGAGGGCGCCCTTGTTGGAAATATGCCCTAGAGGCAATAATAAAAGTATTATTATATTTCATTGTTCATGATAATTGTCTTTTATTCATGCTATAAGCTGTATTATCCGAAATCATAATACGCGTGAATACATAGACCACAATATGTCCTAGTGAGCCTCTAGTTGACTAGCTCGTTGTGATCAAGAGATAGTCATGGTTTCTGACTATGGACATTGGATGTAGTTGATAGCGGGATCACATCATTAGGAGAATGATGTGATGGACAAGACAATCCTAAGCATAGCACAAAGATCGTGTAGTTAGTTTGCTAGAGCTTTGCCAATGTCAATATCTCTTCCTTCGACCATGAGATCGTGTAACTCCCGGATACCGTAGGAGTGCTTTGGGTGTATCAAACGTCACAGCGTAACTAGGTGACTATAAAGGTGCACTACGGTATCTCCGAAAGTGTCTGTTGGGTTGACGGATCGAGGCTGGATTTGTCTCCGTATGGCGAAGAGGTATCTCTGGGCCCTTTCGATAATGCATCATCATAATGAGCTCAAAGTGACCAAGGGGTTGGTCGGGATCATCATTACTGATCGAGTAAAGTGACTTCGATGCTTGAGGCGAACAAGGTATTGGGATACCGGCGATCGAGTCTCGGGCAATAACTATCTGATTGACAAAGGTGTATACGGGGTTTGATCGAATCCTCGACACCGTGGTTCAACCGATGAAATCATCGAGGAGCATGTAGGAACCAACATGGGTATCAGATCATTGTTTTATTTGCGGTCGTCTTGGTCATATGCGCATGTCTCCCGAACCGTGGGGTCTACACTAGGTTCGGTGACACTAGGGTTATTAGGAAGACTAGTGACTACGAATGTTGTTGGTCCGGATGAGATCCCGGACGTCACGAGGAGTTCGAAATGGTCGGAGGTGAAGTTTCATATATGAAGTTGTCATACGGACACGGAAAGTTTGGGGTCTTATCGGTATTGTCTGGGGCCCAGGAGAGGTTCGGGGGTCCAGGAGAGCCACCCCTCCGGAGGGCCATGGGCGCAAGGGAGGCCAGCCCTTGGAGGCTGGGCGCGCCTTGAGCCCATGCGCCTAGGGTTGAAACCCTAGGCGCCCCGCCTTGAGGGCAAGTCCCCTCAACCGCCGCCCTCTAGATCCCATCTAGGGGGCCCCTGCCCCTTCCCTATAAATAGGGGTGAGGGAGGGCTGTTATACACATCTCCAGGCGCAGCCCTCTCCTCCCAACACATCTCCTCCTCCGTTCTGGCTTGCAGAAACCCTGTCAGATCTTGCAACACCACCACGCCCGTCGTGCTGCCGTTGGAGCTATCTTCCTCAACCTCTCTCCCCCTTGCTGGATCAAGAAGGAGGCGTCTCCCATCCGTACATGTGTTGAGCAGCGGAGGTCTGTCCGTTCAGCACTTGGACATCGGTGATCTGAATCACGTCGATGCGACTCCATCATCACCATCCCTTGCAAGCTTCATACCCGATCTACAAGTGGTATGTAGATGCAAACTCACTCCTTGACTTCGTTGCTTAGATGAACTCATATATGGATCTTGGTGAAACCGTAGGAAAAATTTTAGTTTTGCGCGTTCCCCATGGGCATCATGAGCTAGGTCGATCGTAGTTCTCTAATGCACGAGTAGAACACAATTTTGTTGTGGGTGTGGATCTTATCAACTTGCTTGCTGCTACTAGTCTTATCTTGCTTGCGGTATTGTGGGATGAAGCGGCGGACCAACCTTACGTGCGCTTCACGTGAGACCAGTTCCACCGATTGACATGCACTAGTTGCATAAGGTGGCTGGCGGGTCATCTGTCTCTCCTTTAGTTAGGCAGATTCGATGAAAAGGGTCCTTATGAAGGGTAAATAGAAGTTGACAAAATCACGTTGTGGTTATTTAGTAGGTAAGAAAGCGTTCTTGCTAGAACCCAATGCAGCCCGTAAAAGATGCAACAACAAATTAGAGGGCGTCTAACTTGTTTTTGCGGCGATTGTTCTTGTATGTGGTATGGCGAAGTTGTGATGAATGATGAATTGTGATGTATGAGATCATGTTCTTGTAATAGGATTAACGACTTGCCGATGAGTATGACAACGGCGGGAGCCATAGGAGTTGTCTTTATTTTTGTATGACCTGTGTGTCATTGAAGAGCGCCATGTAAACTACTTTACTTTTTATTTAGCCATAAGTAAAAGTAGTCGTTGGCGTGACAACTTCATGAAGACACGATGATGGAGATCATGATGATGGAGATCATGGTGTCAAGCGGTGACAAGATGATCATGGAGCCCGAAGATAGAGATCAATGGAGCTATATGATATTGGCCATATCATGTCACAACTATATAATTGCATGTGATGTTTATTATGTTTATGCATCTTGTTTACTTAGAATGACGGTAGTAAATAAGATGATCCTCACTAACAATTTCAGAAGTGTTCTCCCTAACTGTGCACCGTTGCTGAGTTAAGTTTGAAGCACCCGTGATGATCGGGTGTGATAGATCCTTACGTTCACATACATGGTGTAAAACAGTTTTACAAAAACTTAGGGTTAACTTGCGAGCCTAGCATGTCAGGACATGGCCTCGGAACACGGAGACCAAAAGGTCGAACACGAGTCGTATGGAAGATCGATCAACATGAAGATGTTCACCGGCGATGACTAGTCCGTCTCCGCGTGATGATCGGACCGCGGCCTAATCGACTTCGGATCGTGTAACACTTAGATGACCGGAGGATGTCTAATCTGAGTGAGTTCATAATTTGATTAGATGAACTTAATTATCATGAACTTAGTCTAAAACCTTTGCAAATATGTCTTGTAGATCAAATGGCCAGCTCATGTCATGAACTTCAACGCGTTCCTAGAAAACCAAGCTGAAAGATGATGGCGGCAACTATCTCGGTGGGTCGGAACACGAGATCATCCTCATAGCTGCCGAGAAGCAATATGTCCTAGAAGGACCGCTAGGTGGCGCTCCGTCGAGAGAACCAAGACATTATGAATGCTTGGCAAACTCGTCTTGATGATTACTCCCTCGTTCGATGCGGCATGCTTTGACTTAGAACCGGGGCTCCAAAGCGTTTTGAGCATCACGGAGCATATGAGATGTTGAAAAGCTGAAACTAGTTTTCCAAGCTCATGCCGGGTTGAGAGATATGATGTCTCCGACAAGTTCTACAGATTGTAAGATGGAGAAAACAGTTTTGTCGGTGAGCACATCCTCAAGATATGCAGGTTGCACAACCGTATGACCAGTGAACATTAACCTCCGGATGGGCGGTCATTGTGAATCCTCGATCGCTCCCACCAAGCTATAAGAGCTTTGTGATGAACTACAACATGCAGGGGGATGGTGAAGACCATTCTGAAGTGTTCTCAATCTGAAGTTAGCGAGGCTGAAATCAGAAAGAACATCAAGTGTTGATGGTCGATAAGACCACTAAGTTCAAGAAGGGCAAGGCAAGAAGAACTTCAAGGGCGGCAAGGATGTTGCGCGCCCGTAAGCGATTCTGGGAAGAAGTCAAAGAATGGACCCAAGCACGAGGGAGTGCTTTTATTGCAAGGAAGGGTCCTTACAAGCGAAGCGCCCCAAATACTTAGCGGATAAGAAGGCCGCAACACCAAAGTATATTTGATATACATGTAATTGATGTGTACCTTACAAGTACTCGTAGTAACTCACGGGTATTTGATACGGTGCCATTGCTCATATTTGTAACTCACGGCGGGGCGCGGAATAGCGTGGTAGCGAAGGCGAGGTGACGATGCGGCGTCGGGAATGGTTCGAGTCGATGTGATCGCCGTCGGCGCTCCATTTACCCTCTGATTAGTTTTGAACCTTAATAATTGTTATTTAGTGCCAAGTTTGAGCATGAACATTGTATCTGGATCTCGTTTAATCTGAGATGGCTACTCTTTAAGTCGAGAATAATGGTTGTTCGATTTATATGAGAGATATGTTTTATGGTCATGCTCCAATGGTCAATGGTTTATTCTTAATGAATCTCGGCGTAATATTACACATGTTCATAGTGTGGATGCCAAAAGATGTAAAGTTGATACGATAGTCCCACATACTTGCTTTGCCACCTTGGTCACATTGGTGTCAATCGCATGAAGCTCCATCTTGATGGACTTTTAGAGTCTCTTGATTATGAATCGTTTGACACATGTGAACCATGCCTCATGGGCAAAATGACCAAGACTCCATTCTCGGAACAATGGGCGAGCAACCAACTTGTTGGAAATCATACATACCGTGCGGTCCAATGGCGTTGAGGCTCATGGGATATCGTTATGTTCTCACTCTCCTTGATGACTTGAGTAGATATGGGTATGTCTACTTAATGAAACACAAGTCTGAGACCTTGAAAAGTTCAAGGAATTTCAGAATGAGGTAGAGAATCAGCGTGACCGAAAGATAAAGTTCCTCGGTCGGATCGTGGAGGAGAATACTTAAGTCATGAATTTGGCACACACTTAAAGAAATGTGGAATCGTTTCACAACTCACGCCGCTGGAACACCTTAAGCGAAGCGGTGTGTCGAGCGTCGTGTCGCACTCTATTGGATATAGTGCGGTCTATGATGTCTCTTACCGATTTACCACTATCATTTTGGGGATCGCTCTAGAACAGCTACATTCACTTTAAATAGGGCACGTCTAAATCCGTTGAGACGGCGCCATTATGAATTATGGTTTGGAAGAAACCTAAGTTATCGTTTCTAAATGTTTGGGGATCGATGCTTATGTCAAAAACTTCAACTGAAAAGCTCGAACCCAAGTCGGAAAAATCGTCTTCATAGGATACCCTAAGGAAGCCGGGTATACCTTCTACTTAAGATCCGAGGCAAGATCTTTGTTGCCAGAAACGGATGCTTTACGGAAAAAGTTTCTCGAAAGAAGTAAGTGGGAGGAAAGTAGAACTTCGATGAAGTACTACCTCTCGAGCAGGAAAGTGGTGCAGCTCGGGAAAATGTTCATGTGATGCCCACACCAGCGAAGAGGAAAATAATGATGACGATCAAGGTACTTGGATCAAGTTGCTACTGAACCCGTAGGTCCACAAGGACACATTCCGCACAGTGATGCAGCAACCTGTCACAGAAATCATGTTGTTGACAACGGTGAACCTTTGAACTATGAAGAAGCGATGGGCCAGATTCCAACAAATGGCTTGAAGCCATGAAATGAGATAGAATCCATGTATGAAAACAAAGTATGGACTTTGTGAGACTTGCCCGATGATCGTGAGCAATAGAAAACAAATGGATTTTAAGAAGAAGGCGGACGAGATGGAAATGTCACCATTTATAAGGCTCGACTTGCCGCTAAGGGTTATCGACAAGTTCAAGGATTGATTTCTGACGAGACATTCTCTCCGTGTGAAGCTGAAGTCCGTCCGAATCATGTTAGCAATTGCATACTATGATTATGAGATATGGCGGATGGACGTCAAAGCGGCATTCATAACGGACATCTTAAGGAAGAGGCTATATGATGCAGCCGAAGGTTTTATCGATCCTAAGAACGCTAACAAAGTATGCAAGCTCGATCCATTTATGGGCTGGTGCAAGCATCTCGGAGTTGGAACATTTGCTTTGATGAGATGATCAAAGCGTTTGGGTTATCTTGACTTATGGAAGCCTGCGTTTACAAGAAAGTGAGTGGGAGCTCGTAGCATTTCTCATATTATATGTAGATGACATACTCTTGATGGGAAATGATATAAAACTTACGACAGCATTAAGGCCTACTTGAATAAGTGTTTTCAATGAAGGACCTTGGAGAAGCTGCTTATATATTAGGCATCAAGATCTATAGAGATAGATCGAGGCGCCTCATAGGTCTTTCACAAAGCACATACCTTGATAAGATTTTGAAAAGGTTCAAAATGGATCAGCCCAGAAGGGGTTCTTGCCTATGTTACAAGGTGTGAGATTGAGCTCGGCTCGATCACCGACCTGACAAAAGATAAAGAAGAGATGAGTGTCATCCCTATGCTTCAGCCATAGGATCTATTATGTATGCCATCTTGTGTGCAGACTGATGTAAACCTTGCCGTAAGTTTGGTAGCAAGATACCAAAGTAATCCCGACAAGGAACACTGGACAGCGGTCAAGAATATCTGAAGTACACGAAAAGGACAAAGGACATGTTTCTCGTTTGGAGGAGACAAGAGCTCGTCGTAAAGGGTTACGTCGGCTAGCTTCGACTCAGATCTGGATGACTCTAAGTCACAAACCGGATCGTGTATATGTTGAATGGTGGAGCGATGGTTGGTGCGGTTGCAAGCGAAGCGTCGTGGCGGGATCGTGTGAAGCGGAGTACATGGCAGCCTCGGAGGCGCGCAGGCGATTTGGGTGAAGGAGTTCATCACCGACCTAGGAGTCATACCCAATGCGTCGGGGCGATCAAACTCTTCTGTGACAACACTGGAGCTATTGCCCTTAAAGGAGCCAGGTTTCACAAGAAGACCGAGGCACATCAGCGTCATTTCAACTCCATCCGTGAAAATGTTCAAGATGGAGACATAGATATTTCAAAGTACATATGGATCTGAATGTCATGAGATCCGTTGACTAAACCTCTCTCGAGCAAAACATGATCAACACGAACTATATGGGTGTTAGATTCATCACAATGTAACTAGATTAGTGACTCTAGTGCAAGTGGGAATTTGTTGGAAATATGCCCTAGAGGCAATAATAAAAGTATTATTATATTTCATTGTTCATGATAATTGTCTTTTATTCATGCTATAATTGTATTATCCGGAAATCATAATACGTGTGAATACATAGACCACAATATGTCCCTAGTGAGCCTCTAGTTGACTAGCTCGTTGTGATCAGCAGATAGTCATGGTTTCTGACTATGGACATTGGATGTAGTTGATAACGGGATCACATCATTAGGAGAATGATGTGATGGACAAGACAATCCTAAGCATAGCACAAAGATCGTGTAGTTCGTTTGCTAGAGCTTTGCCAATGTCAAGTATCTCTTCCTTCACCATGAGATCGTGTATCTCCGGATACCGTAAGTGCTTTGGGTGTATCAAGCGTCACAACATATGGGTGACTATAAAGGTGCACTCTGGTATCTCCGAAAGTGTACATTGGGTTGACACGGATGAGACTGGATTTGTCACTCCATATGCGGAGGTATCTCTGGGCCCTTTCGGTAATGCATCATCATAATGAGCTCAAAGTGACCAAGGGGTTGGTCGGGATCATCATTCTGATGCGAGTAATGCCTTTGGTTTAAGAATCTTTGGTTCAACATTTGCAAGGTAGTCCATCACGCTTTGAGCCACAAATGCGCGAAAATGTGAAGCCTACATGGATGACATAGTGGTTAGAAACGAGACAAAACAACTTTCGATTCAGGTTGACCGAAACCTTTGCAAATCTGTAAGATCAACCTCAAGCTTAACGACAGAGTGTGTGTTTGGAGTCCCTCCGGCAAGCTTCTAGCAGTTTCTTCATCAATCGTGAGAATTGAAGCCAATCCAGACAAGATCAAGGCCATTGAGTAGATTGAAGCACCAAAAGCGCGTCAAGGATGTCTGAAAACTTGCGGTTCGCGTGATTGCTCTCGGCTGAGGTTTATCTCTGGAAATGCTGCTGAAAGCCTGCGCTGTTTTTTCAAATATTGAAAAAGGCGGGTCAATAAAATGGACTCGAAGCGGAAATTGTGCTGCGGGACTTGAAGATACCTGTCCTCCTCTCAACACTTATGGCACCTAAGCCACAAGAAAGTTGCTGCTGTATATAAAGCAACCAATCAGAATGAAGTGAGTTGTTGCGTTAATAGCGGAGATAAGCGGCAGAACAGGATGATGGGCCAGCAACCTGGCGGATGCATCGGCGGCGACAAGCGGAGGCTTCGCCGACAAGCTCTGGTCCCGACAAAGATGGATCTGCTTGTAGCGAAGCGTGAGAGATCTGAGAGAAGAATGGTGGCGCCTTGATTTACTTTGTCGGTTCCCTTACTGCGAGGGGCTAGGTCAAGGTATTCTGGTGTCAGAAATTGCTTTTCCACCTTCTCATGGCCTCGAGCTCGCCATTACTTCCAAGCACATGAGATCACGAGTTGTCACTCGTTTTCACTGAAAGAGGATCTTGCAGAATCCGAAGAAGCAGGCGGGATTGTCGAGTGGAGCCTTTGAGAGCTGTCAAGCTTTGGCCTCAAGTTTGAAGCACTTCAACTATCCAGCGAGAGCATTGGCAAATTCATAGCAGAGTGGGCGTAACACGGATGAAGAAATTCGAAGCGAGCATCCCGTCAAGGAAGCAAGCAAAGAGTGGCTGATGTACTTTGATGGTGCCTTCTTCCTGCAAAGCGCAGGTCTGCGGGCGTGCTACTTATTGCACCCACGGAGAGCACCTCAAATACGTAGTCGAGATGCACTTTCCCAAGGGCAAGCAACAAACAATCTTTGCAGTATGAAGGTTTGCTTGCCGGTCTCGAGATCATAGCGAGACCTTGGGATCAGAAGCTCATTGTCGAGGGTGACTCGCAGCTTAGTCGTCATGAGTGAACAAAATTATCGAGTCCGTTGATGGAAGCTTACGTTGATGAAGTGAGAAAGTTAGAAGAGCACTTTGGCTGACCTCTGAGATGGAACATGTTCCAAGAGCTCGAAACGACATTGCCGATGGCTTGTCAAAGTGCGCCCGCACTTGCCAAGTTACACAATGGAACCCGGGATCTTTTGCTCAAACTGACTCAACCGTGCATAACGCCATCAAGCTGGGCCAGAGCAAGAAGAGGAAGTTGATTTACGGTGACTATTTTCGGCGAGCTCCCGAAGCGCCGCCAAGAAGGTCCCCAAGATCAACACCAAGAGTCTTGAGGAAGCGATCTGCTCGGCAAGCCCTAGGGTTTGTTCCGTTGAAGCGAGCGCTCCCGACAAGTTTTGCTCCGGCAAGCTTGCCGAGAACATCAACTCGGCTGAGCCGCGAGTTCTCGCCCGTAGAAAGCGGATGTTCCGCCAGCGGAATGTGCCTTTAGTCCTTGTTGTCGAGCGCAAGCTCCGGCATGGGCACAGTCAGATTGTCCGTTCCTTGAGACGGGAGAACTTCGAAGAAGCGAAGAAGAAGCGGAAAGAGTAGCCCGGCGATCAAGTATGTACCAGTTTATCCGACAACACACTGCGAGAAGAAGACTCAGCGGTGTGAAATTGAAGTGTATTCACGGGAAGATGGACAAAAGCTGTTGGCGAGAGATACATGGAGGCATATGTGGTCACCACATTGGCGCAAGAGCGGCTGCCGCAAAGCATTCGGCAAGGTTTCTTTTGTAAACAGCCTCCGAGGATGCAGCTGCACAAGTAACCAAGTGTGAAGCGTGCTAGTTCCATTCAGCGGATACACCGGCCAGCTCAAGCTCTCGAGGCGATCCCTTTATCACGGCCATTTTTGATGCAGGGGCTCGACATCCTCGGCCCCTTTCCCGAGCTGTCGGGGCTTTGATACTTATGCGTTGCAATCGACAAGTTCACAAAGTGGCGGAAGTGGAAGCGATGAGGGAAGGTGGCAGCAATGATCGGATCAAGTTCTTGGTCGATTGTTTGCCGTTTCGGGATCCCTAACGGATCATCACCGACAACGATTGCATAATTCAGGACGCACCTTCATGCGGTCGTCCAGATCTTGGCGCCAAGGTCACTTAACCATTGCTCATCAGAAGCAGCGGTCAAGCGGAAGAATCTTTGAAGTCTTTGCCGCGAGCTCAAACGAGGACTTTGAGCGGAAGCTCACTGAAGTCGGAAGAAGCTAGGATTGAGGAGCTGCCGGTGGTTCTTTGGTGATCGGGGCGGCAGCGGAAATGAACCACTGCCGGACCCTTTCGCTCTAGTCTATGGGCGAGAAGCGATTCTCCCCCGGAACTTCGAATACTCACGTGTCGCCTCGAGTGCTGCGCTTATGATGAGCTTGAGCAAGAGCGGCTTCGACAAGATGTGTATTTTCGCCTTGGGAGGATAGTCTTGAGAACATTTATGAACTGCTCGATACCGGCAAGCTTTAGCACGCTACCATAACCCATAAAGTTAATGCGGAAGTCTCGAGGAAAGCGACCTTGTTCTTGGCGCGTTCAGTCCGCTTAAAATTCCAACAAGTTGGCCGCGAAGTGGGAAGGCCCATACCGGGTGAAGCGAGTCTACTAGGCTTTGTTGATGTGTCTTGAGGCCGAGAGATGGCTTTCCGTGAGCAACTCCTGGAACATTGAGCATCTTAGTAAGTTTTACCCACGTAAAGCGCGGTTCTCGGAACCTGTTCGAGCAACCGCCTTCTCCTGAAGTCTTGCCGCTGTTGCATGTAATCCTTTGTACAAAAGACCCTTGAACCCGATGCATAAATAAAGCTCATATTACTCCGCACATCTTGTCGATTTCATGCTTTCCTATTTTTTGCATGTGTTATCGACACTTTGTACGACACCTGCCCGATGGCGATAAGCTTGAACGGTGAGAAGGCATATCTTTATTTTCTCTTCTTTCTTTTCTCTCAAGGGAAGGTTCCCTAGCCCACAAGTTTGCGGGGGGAAGGAAAGATAATGGAGTGTGGACGAGCGTCATTCAAGAAAGTTTAAAACCTTGGGATGCAAACAGCGAAAAGAAAGCTAAGTTGCCAAAGTTTGAACAATCAGTTTTAAAATTTTTTAAGTTATCTTCCTCGAACGACCAGTGCTTTATTATGGAAAACACGTCTTGCGGAGGAACCAACTAAAGTAGCTAGTTAAGCCCGCTACTTTGTTTGAGTCCGCTCAACAACTTAAGTGACTTGCGACTAGGTGCGACAAGGTTTCTTAGTCGGTTGGCGGCACACGCCAGAAATTCTTGACGTCCTTTTCAGTAGCCTAAAATAAAGAATTTTCTTGACAAGTTCCCCTAAAGTAGGGTAAAAACATACAAAGGAAGGAGTCAAGTAAAATAACATAAATTGGTACCAAAATAAAGTTATATTACAAGATAGCTTGTAGCTCTCTAATAGATTGTTCTAAGTAACATGACGTGGCCGACAAGAAAAAGGAAAGCAGGCGGCCTAATCTCTGCGATAGCCATCAACCCTCTTGACCTCGTTCACCTTGTCCACAATGGGTGCGACAGGGCCTTGGCGCTTCGAGATCAGCATCCATGACAGCTTCTTAGGGCGTTGGTGAGGTTGAGGCCGGGGTTGCGGAAGGCACCTTCACCAACACCTTTTGAAGAACTCCGCCAGATCTGGTGCGACTCGTGACGGCTGCTTTGGGATCCTTTCGGAGTCGTGGAGGGCCGTCGCCGCATCTTTGAAGAACAAAGTGAGCTTGGCGCTGGGTTGGAGGTTCTCATCGGAGGTACCGAAATCCTCCATCCCAGTCGCTAGCTCCCGTCGATATTGCGGCGATATTCCACGAGACCCTCTGTCCAAGCTCCACATCTCCCTAAAGTGTTACAGTTGGCGGCCCTCGTCGTGACCGTTGGCCTTGATCTCCTCCTTCAAGGCCACCTCCCGCTCCTGGCGCCGTCCACGTCTTGGTCAAAGTAGCCAGCAACTCAAGATCTGCGTTGGAGTCCTTGGCGGCGCTAAGCTCCTTGCCCTTCTCGTGACGACCACCTTCGCCATGGGCGTGGGCGTCCTTCGCGCTCACGCTTGGCCAGCGGCAAGCTCTTCGCCCTTGCTTTGAGATCGGCCTCCAGCTGCGCCACCTTTGTCTCCAGCTCCTTCTTGGCGGCCTCGGCGGCTGCGGCAGCATCCTTTGCTTCCTTGAGAGCCCCGCCGAGTGTTTGCTCATGGCGGCAAGCTCCTCCTCATGGCTGTCAAGATTGACCTTCCGCTGCGCCAGCTCATCTTCCAGCAAAACAGCTCCTCGGTGACAAGCGCTGTTGCTCTTGACTTCGGCCTTCTCGAGGAAGGCTTTCCGCGCCTCGGCGAGTTCGCCCGCTCCTCTGCAAGACGGAGGGCTTCTGATTGCGTTCGGAGCTCCTCCAGCGTGCTTCTCGATGTCCTCCGCCCTTGACGCTTCTCGGGATTCCAGCTTGGCTTGCGGTGCGGTAAAGTGGCACCAACTTCGCGGCAACTGCTCCTCCTCCAGACTTCGCGCTGCGCTGCTCGTAGCGTCAACGATGTCGATCCAGCGGGCGGCACCTCCGTCAAAAGTTTCTCCTCGGCCGGCGCCACGGAGCAGCGAAACTTGATGGAACACCGTCGCGGCCTTCAAATAAGCGGGCTGGGGCTCTTGAACTGGCCTGGCATGCTGATGGCGGAGGATCGTGGTCAGCGTGGCGCCTTGCGCTCCTGCGGCCTCGAGTCGTCGATCGCGATCGCGGACCCTCGCCCGGCTCTGCGGCGGCAGCTTTGGCGGCCTCTTCATGGCGGGCTCATGGCTTAGCCCTTCTTGATGGCGGCGGTCGTCGGTGTTGCCGCGTGCGTTCTCCTCGTCGGTGGCCGATCTCCATTGGCTCCGTGGAAGATGGATCGGCGGCCGGGAAAGGAGAAAAAAGTCAAGCAAATATCCAAATCGGAAGAAAGAAGAACACAAGGGAAGTTTTCAAGCAAGAAGAGTTACATCTTTGAGATCTGCGGTCATGGGCTCCTGCGGAAGTGCTAGTGTTGTCCCTTGCGAGACCGCCCCTTGCGGGCTGTCCCTTGCGAAGACTTCTCCCTTGCGAAATGCCCCTGCAGGAATCCTCCCTTGGCGGCGTAATCGGCGGAATAAGCGTCTCGGGGCAGCTTCGGGTGCTCTGGCGAGGCTGCTCTGCTCCTACAAACCAACAGTCGAGATGTCGGCAAAATAAAAAGAGCCATATTGCGCCTAACAGCGGTAAGTAAAACCATATACTTACATTTGGGGCTGCGATAGGGGCTGCTGAGAATGATTGCGGGTCAGCAAGGTGGTCTCGGTAGCGCCTTGCTGTCGCGGTGGGCTGCGTCCTCGATGGCGATCACGGGGCTTTGGCTCTCTTCACGCTCTCGGGCCAGCGTCCTAAAGGAAAAGTTGAGTAAAGCAAATCGGATGCAAGACAAAACAGCAAGAATTGAAGAAACTACAAGTGCAGCAAAGGATCTTACTCTTCTTCTTCCTCGTCGGGCCGGGCGCGGAGAGGTCGAAGTTGGCCCACATTGGTAGCGGCGGAGGTAAGTTCCTGGACGCTTAGCGAGGCGGCGACAGGATGGCGGTGGTCGAGACCCGCTCCGGTCCCACGGCGTGACGCTCGCGTGCTGATGCGTGTCGCCCAGTAGCGCGCTGACGGCTGTTGGCCCCCTGCCGCCCTGCTCGTCCCGACCTTGCGGAGATGCCTTCTTGGTGGGCTAGGGGCTCTGCTGCGGCAAGCTTGAAGATGGCGAGCGCTCGCACCTCGGCGAGGCTCGCTCGACTTCGGCGTCGGGCCAGCAAGCTCTTCCTCCCGCAAGCTCTTCCTCGCTGGCAGCTCTCCCTCGCTGACAAGCTCATCTCAATCGGCAAGGCGCCACCTCTGCTGCCTCGGCCTCCTCACGGTGAATCAAACTTCGCCCATGGCCTTCTGCCCGCCTCTTCCGCCCTAGTGGCGTCGCTGCATCTGCATCGGTGGTGTCATGGTGAGGCTTTACGTTCATCGGCGCGGACTTCCACTTCCACCAAGCCGTCAAAGAACTGTTGCACAACATCGTCATGAGCTCTTGCCAAGTTGGAACAATTCCATGCGAGTCGCCGTGCATCATTCTTGGCGGATGCGATCGACGAGTTATTACCTGATGGGGCGGCGCCTTGGCAACCTAAACCATTCGAGGATGTTGAGGTCGTGCTTGAACAATTCCTTGAGCATCCCGTCCAGTTCAGCGGTGAAATTGAAATTGAGGCCGGGCGCAGCCTCGCAGATATCCGCGGACCCCGAACTCGGTAGGTCTCCTCCTCTCTGCGAGAGCGTCTGGCGGAAAAAATCCGCACCAGCAGCGCCTCTGATGAGCCCGGCAAGAGGCGCAAGATCGGGTGATGGCAATCTTGACTTATCGTCTTCAGCGACGGGCGCTCAATCGTTGCAGCGCCTCTTGGGCTTGGCTGGGCGGTGAATGGCTCGGGTTCTCCTCAACAATCCAACACCATTCTGCTCTCCTCCTCCCATTTGCTGCGGAGTTCTCCTCGGTCGACTCCTTCTTGCCAGCTCTCGAGATCCAGCGATTCCGCGGATAAGGGCTCCCCTCTCTCAACCGGGGCATAAAGAAATGGCGAAGAGCTACGTTTGGGTGGACTCCGACAAAGTTTTCGCGAGATGTCGAAACTGCCATGGTCGGCGTTGGGGGTGAAGTCAAGGAGGTGGAACCCGTAGGTGTTCATGATATCGCGAAGAATTGAGAAGAAGGCGGGCAAAGCCCGCGATAGAAGCGGTGCGAAGCGGATATCCATTGGAGCCCGTTCGAAGCAGGCGGCGGAAGTACCTTCGTCGCGGATGCGCTCGCGTCTCTGTCGACGGTGATACCTCCCTCGGCTCAGCTGCGTGAGCTTGGGAAGGTTGCCGCTCCGCTTCGCGGTGCCTCGGCCAGACACCTCGGCCGACTTCACGGCCTTCCCTTGCCGGTTTTAGACCATGGCGGTGGTGGAAAGATCGTGGCGTTGGTGGTGCTGATGGCGATGGGGCGGGCGCTGCTCTCTTCTTCGAGAAGAAGTGGCGGAGATTTACGAGATTACAGCAAAATGGCGAGGTGGACGAACTGCCTGTTTCCCTCTTTCTAAAGAGGCGGACGTTCGCACTAGAATAAAGACCACGATCTCTCCCACGCCGCGATTCGGCAGCGTGCGTTAGGGAGAAGCGGCGGTGGATCTGAGTAGATCTGGCGTAACCTAGGCGCGTGTGCTCGTGCCCTATTTTGGGCTGGCCCATGGCCTTCGGCATTGTGTGTGGCCCGGGCCGGGGGCTCTGTGGGTGTACTAAAGTAGGGGTGCCTTAGTATCCCGAACTTGTGCACTGGTAGTCATGGCGCCCAGCGCAAGGCTTGCGGGTGACCGCCAAGGTCCTCGTGGTTCCTTTGGAGCCATTCAAGAACAAAGTGTTTAAGCGAGAAGACAAGACCGGCAAGAGGAGCTTGCCGGGATGGCCAACAAGGCATTTCAAGGAACTTGACGCGCCATGCGTCAGCAAGGCCGATGACACAAGCTTCGGTAGCGGCAAGAACAACGACGGCAAAACACTGCGGCGAGCTTCTCAGTATATCCACCAGCGATGTCGCTCAGGACTTTTCAGTGCTGTGGCAGAAGCTGTGCTGCAGCGGGGTCTTGTGATGGCAAGAGACAAGATCGCCATCATGGCGGTGGCGCCCCACGATCCTTTTATGCACTATTTGGGTGACACAAGCGGGCATTTAATGCTTTGTCCCCTTCCGTGAGGTTAGGTAGGATACATTGTGCAAGTAGTTGTACCAACCACCTATTTTCGAGTTTGCCCTTGTCTCGTTTCCACAGCCGGTGACCCTTGAACATATAAAGGAGGCCCATGCTAGCGTAGAGGGTCGAAGGTTGAAACCAGAAAACACTCACGCTTCGGTCTTGAGCATCTTGTAGCATTCAACGCTCCCGAGCAGAACACAATACAATCGAGACAAGCAGCGATGGGACCTGTTCAGAATTCATCCGATTAACGAGTTAACTTGCCGATTAATCCCTACTGAGGTCACCGAGAAGTAGCCGATAAACAAAAAATCGTCAATTAATTGATTAAATGGCGATTAACTTGCCGATGGCCGATTAATCCCCTACGCCACCAACCGAGCAGCTACCAGTTAACGATTTCCTCAACAATGTAGGAGTATTATCTCTCCGGAGAGCTCCTAAGCTGGGTAAATCGCTTGTGTGCTTCGCCCCGATCCGCTCTTCATGCAACCTCCGCCCCCCGCCGAACCGAAAGGGGCTCGGTCTGCCGGCCCCATAGGTGTTCGTTTCCCACGACAAATACCGCCGAATCAAAGAAAGACGTTGGTGGTAAGCCGTATGACTATTATCGCCCACAACTCTTTGTGTTCTACTCGTGCATATAACATCTACGCATAGACCTTGCTGGATGCCCTTTGTTGAGGAACACGGTAATGTCAAAAAAATTCTCACGATCACGATCTATCTATGTGATGCATAGCAAAGAGAGGAAGATTGTCCACGTGCCTCGTAGACCAAAAGCGGCGTTAGTTAATGTTGTTGATGTAGTCGACGTCTTGGCGATCAACCGATCAAGTACCAAGCGTCACGGCACCTCGCGTTCAGCACCGTTCAGCTCGATGGCGTCCCTCGTACTCTTGACCAAGTTGAGGCCAAGGGAGAGTTTAAATCGACGCGATGGCGTGGCGGCGGTGATGATGAAGTTCTGGGCGAGGGCTTTGCCTAAGCAATACGACAATATGACCGAGGTGTGTAGCGTGAAGGGGCACCGCTTTGGCTAAAATTCAACTTGTGTGTCTATGGGTGCCCTTAGCCACATATATAAAAGGAGGAGGCTGGCCAGAGGGAGGCGCCCGAGGGTCCTACTAGGACTCCAAACCTAGTACAACTCACCCCTCTTCCAAATTCCAAGTTGGAGAAGAGGGAAGGAGGAGGAGAGAAGGAAGGAGGGCGCCCTTGTTGGAAATATGCCCTAGAGGCAATAATAAAAGTATTATTATATTTCATTGTTCATGATAATTGTCTTTTATTCATGCTATAAGCTGTATTATCCGAAATCATAATACGCGTGAATACATAGACCACAATATGTCCTAGTGAGCCTCTAGTTGACTAGCTCGTTGTGATCAAGAGATAGTCATGGTTTCTGACTATGGACATTGGATGTAGTTGATAGCGGGATCACATCATTAGGAGAATGATGTGATGGACAAGACAATCCTAAGCATAGCACAAAGATCGTGTAGTTAGTTTGCTAGAGCTTTGCCAATGTCAATATCTCTTCCTTCGACCATGAGATCGTGTAACTCCCGGATACCGTAGGAGTGCTTTGGGTGTATCAAACGTCACAGCGTAACTAGGTGACTATAAAGGTGCACTACGGTATCTCCGAAAGTGTCTGTTGGGTTGACGGATCGAGGCTGGATTTGTCTCCGTATGGCGAAGAGGTATCTCTGGGCCCTTTCGATAATGCATCATCATAATGAGCTCAAAGTGACCAAGGGGTTGGTCGGGATCATCATTACTGATCGAGTAAAGTGACTTCGATGCTTGAGGCGAACAAGGTATTGGGATACCGGCGATCGAGTCTCGGGCAATAACTATCTGATTGACAAAGGTGTATACGGGGTTTGATCGAATCCTCGACACCGTGGTTCAACCGATGAAATCATCGAGGAGCATGTAGGAACCAACATGGGTATCAGATCATTGTTTTATTTGCGGTCGTCTTGGTCATATGCGCATGTCTCCCGAACCGTGGGGTCTACACTAGGTTCGGTGACACTAGGGTTATTAGGAAGACTAGTGACTACGAATGTTGTTGGTCCGGATGAGATCCCGGACGTCACGAGGAGTTCGAAATGGTCGGAGGTGAAGTTTCATATATGAAGTTGTCATACGGACACGGAAAGTTTGGGGTCTTATCGGTATTGTCTGGGGCCCAGGAGAGGTTCGGGGGTCCAGGAGAGCCACCCCTCCGGAGGGCCATGGGCGCAAGGGAGGCCAGCCCTTGGAGGCTGGGCGCGCCTTGAGCCCATGCGCCTAGGGTTGAAACCCTAGGCGCCCCGCCTTGAGGGCAAGTCCCCTCAACCGCCGCCCTCTAGATCCCATCTAGGGGGCCCCTGCCCCTTCCCTATAAATAGGGGTGAGGGAGGGCTGTTATACACATCTCCAGGCGCAGCCCTCTCCTCCCAACACATCTCCTCCTCCGTTCTGGCTTGCAGAAACCCTGTCAGATCTTGCAACACCACCACGCCCGTCGTGCTGCCGTTGGAGCTATCTTCCTCAACCTCTCTCCCCCTTGCTGGATCAAGAAGGAGGCGTCTCCCATCCGTACATGTGTTGAGCAGCGGAGGTCTGTCCGTTCAGCACTTGGACATCGGTGATCTGAATCACGTCGATGCGACTCCATCATCACCATCCCTTGCAAGCTTCATACCCGATCTACAAGTGGTATGTAGATGCAAACTCACTCCTTGACTTCGTTGCTTAGATGAACTCATATATGGATCTTGGTGAAACCGTAGGAAAAATTTTAGTTTTGCGCGTTCCCCATGGGCATCATGAGCTAGGTCGATCGTAGTTCTCTAATGCACGAGTAGAACACAATTTTGTTGTGGGTGTGGATCTTATCAACTTGCTTGCTGCTACTAGTCTTATCTTGCTTGCGGTATTGTGGGATGAAGCGGCGGACCAACCTTACGTGCGCTTCACGTGAGACCAGTTCCACCGATTGACATGCACTAGTTGCATAAGGTGGCTGGCGGGTCATCTGTCTCTCCTTTAGTTAGGCAGATTCGATGAAAAGGGTCCTTATGAAGGGTAAATAGAAGTTGACAAAATCACGTTGTGGTTATTTAGTAGGTAAGAAAGCGTTCTTGCTAGAACCCAATGCAGCCCGTAAAAGATGCAACAACAAATTAGAGGGCGTCTAACTTGTTTTTGCGGCGATTGTTCTTGTATGTGGTATGGCGAAGTTGTGATGAATGATGAATTGTGATGTATGAGATCATGTTCTTGTAATAGGATTAACGACTTGCCGATGAGTATGACAACGGCGGGAGCCATAGGAGTTGTCTTTATTTTTGTATGACCTGTGTGTCATTGAAGAGCGCCATGTAAACTACTTTACTTTTTATTTAGCCATAAGTAAAAGTAGTCGTTGGCGTGACAACTTCATGAAGACACGATGATGGAGATCATGATGATGGAGATCATGGTGTCAAGCGGTGACAAGATGATCATGGAGCCCGAAGATAGAGATCAATGGAGCTATATGATATTGGCCATATCATGTCACAACTATATAATTGCATGTGATGTTTATTATGTTTATGCATCTTGTTTACTTAGAATGACGGTAGTAAATAAGATGATCCTCACTAACAATTTCAGAAGTGTTCTCCCTAACTGTGCACCGTTGCTGAGTTAAGTTTGAAGCACCCGTGATGATCGGGTGTGATAGATCCTTACGTTCACATACATGGTGTAAAACAGTTTTACAAAAACTTAGGGTTAACTTGCGAGCCTAGCATGTCAGGACATGGCCTCGGAACACGGAGACCAAAAGGTCGAACACGAGTCGTATGGAAGATCGATCAACATGAAGATGTTCACCGGCGATGACTAGTCCGTCTCCGCGTGATGATCGGACCGCGGCCTAATCGACTTCGGATCGTGTAACACTTAGATGACCGGAGGATGTCTAATCTGAGTGAGTTCATAATTTGATTAGATGAACTTAATTATCATGAACTTAGTCTAAAACCTTTGCAAATATGTCTTGTAGATCAAATGGCCAGCTCATGTCATGAACTTCAACGCGTTCCTAGAAAACCAAGCTGAAAGATGATGGCGGCAACTATCTCGGTGGGTCGGAACACGAGATCATCCTCATAGCTGCCGAGAAGCAATATGTCCTAGAAGGACCGCTAGGTGGCGCTCCGTCGAGAGAACCAAGACATTATGAATGCTTGGCAAACTCGTCTTGATGATTACTCCCTCGTTCGATGCGGCATGCTTTGACTTAGAACCGGGGCTCCAAAGCGTTTTGAGCATCACGGAGCATATGAGATGTTGAAAAGCTGAAACTAGTTTTCCAAGCTCATGCCGGGTTGAGAGATATGATGTCTCCGACAAGTTCTACAGATTGTAAGATGGAGAAAACAGTTTTGTCGGTGAGCACATCCTCAAGATATGCAGGTTGCACAACCGTATGACCAGTGAACATTAACCTCCGGATGGGCGGTCATTGTGAATCCTCGATCGCTCCCACCAAGCTATAAGAGCTTTGTGATGAACTACAACATGCAGGGGGATGGTGAAGACCATTCTGAAGTGTTCTCAATCTGAAGTTAGCGAGGCTGAAATCAGAAAGAACATCAAGTGTTGATGGTCGATAAGACCACTAAGTTCAAGAAGGGCAAGGCAAGAAGAACTTCAAGGGCGGCAAGGATGTTGCGCGCCCGTAAGCGATTCTGGGAAGAAGTCAAAGAATGGACCCAAGCACGAGGGAGTGCTTTTATTGCAAGGAAGGGTCCTTACAAGCGAAGCGCCCCAAATACTTAGCGGATAAGAAGGCCGCAACACCAAAGTATATTTGATATACATGTAATTGATGTGTACCTTACAAGTACTCGTAGTAACTCACGGGTATTTGATACGGTGCCATTGCTCATATTTGTAACTCACGGCGGGGCGCGGAATAGCGTGGTAGCGAAGGCGAGGTGACGATGCGGCGTCGGGAATGGTTCGAGTCGATGTGATCGCCGTCGGCGCTCCATTTACCCTCTGATTAGTTTTGAACCTTAATAATTGTTATTTAGTGCCAAGTTTGAGCATGAACATTGTATCTGGATCTCGTTTAATCTGAGATGGCTACTCTTTAAGTCGAGAATAATGGTTGTTCGATTTATATGAGAGATATGTTTTATGGTCATGCTCCAATGGTCAATGGTTTATTCTTAATGAATCTCGGCGTAATATTACACATGTTCATAGTGTGGATGCCAAAAGATGTAAAGTTGATACGATAGTCCCACATACTTGCTTTGCCACCTTGGTCACATTGGTGTCAATCGCATGAAGCTCCATCTTGATGGACTTTTAGAGTCTCTTGATTATGAATCGTTTGACACATGTGAACCATGCCTCATGGGCAAAATGACCAAGACTCCATTCTCGGAACAATGGGCGAGCAACCAACTTGTTGGAAATCATACATACCGTGCGGTCCAATGGCGTTGAGGCTCATGGGATATCGTTATGTTCTCACTCTCCTTGATGACTTGAGTAGATATGGGTATGTCTACTTAATGAAACACAAGTCTGAGACCTTGAAAAGTTCAAGGAATTTCAGAATGAGGTAGAGAATCAGCGTGACCGAAAGATAAAGTTCCTCGGTCGGATCGTGGAGGAGAATACTTAAGTCATGAATTTGGCACACACTTAAAGAAATGTGGAATCGTTTCACAACTCACGCCGCTGGAACACCTTAAGCGAAGCGGTGTGTCGAGCGTCGTGTCGCACTCTATTGGATATAGTGCGGTCTATGATGTCTCTTACCGATTTACCACTATCATTTTGGGGATCGCTCTAGAACAGCTACATTCACTTTAAATAGGGCACGTCTAAATCCGTTGAGACGGCGCCATTATGAATTATGGTTTGGAAGAAACCTAAGTTATCGTTTCTAAATGTTTGGGGATCGATGCTTATGTCAAAAACTTCAACTGAAAAGCTCGAACCCAAGTCGGAAAAATCGTCTTCATAGGATACCCTAAGGAAGCCGGGTATACCTTCTACTTAAGATCCGAGGCAAGATCTTTGTTGCCAGAAACGGATGCTTTACGGAAAAAGTTTCTCGAAAGAAGTAAGTGGGAGGAAAGTAGAACTTCGATGAAGTACTACCTCTCGAGCAGGAAAGTGGTGCAGCTCGGGAAAATGTTCATGTGATGCCCACACCAGCGAAGAGGAAAATAATGATGACGATCAAGGTACTTGGATCAAGTTGCTACTGAACCCGTAGGTCCACAAGGACACATTCCGCACAGTGATGCAGCAACCTGTCACAGAAATCATGTTGTTGACAACGGTGAACCTTTGAACTATGAAGAAGCGATGGGCCAGATTCCAACAAATGGCTTGAAGCCATGAAATGAGATAGAATCCATGTATGAAAACAAAGTATGGACTTTGTGAGACTTGCCCGATGATCGTGAGCAATAGAAAACAAATGGATTTTAAGAAGAAGGCGGACGAGATGGAAATGTCACCATTTATAAGGCTCGACTTGCCGCTAAGGGTTATCGACAAGTTCAAGGATTGATTTCTGACGAGACATTCTCTCCGTGTGAAGCTGAAGTCCGTCCGAATCATGTTAGCAATTGCATACTATGATTATGAGATATGGCGGATGGACGTCAAAGCGGCATTCATAACGGACATCTTAAGGAAGAGGCTATATGATGCAGCCGAAGGTTTTATCGATCCTAAGAACGCTAACAAAGTATGCAAGCTCGATCCATTTATGGGCTGGTGCAAGCATCTCGGAGTTGGAACATTTGCTTTGATGAGATGATCAAAGCGTTTGGGTTATCTTGACTTATGGAAGCCTGCGTTTACAAGAAAGTGAGTGGGAGCTCGTAGCATTTCTCATATTATATGTAGATGACATACTCTTGATGGGAAATGATATAAAACTTACGACAGCATTAAGGCCTACTTGAATAAGTGTTTTCAATGAAGGACCTTGGAGAAGCTGCTTATATATTAGGCATCAAGATCTATAGAGATAGATCGAGGCGCCTCATAGGTCTTTCACAAAGCACATACCTTGATAAGATTTTGAAAAGGTTCAAAATGGATCAGCCCAGAAGGGGTTCTTGCCTATGTTACAAGGTGTGAGATTGAGCTCGGCTCGATCACCGACCTGACAAAAGATAAAGAAGAGATGAGTGTCATCCCTATGCTTCAGCCATAGGATCTATTATGTATGCCATCTTGTGTGCAGACTGATGTAAACCTTGCCGTAAGTTTGGTAGCAAGATACCAAAGTAATCCCGACAAGGAACACTGGACAGCGGTCAAGAATATCTGAAGTACACGAAAAGGACAAAGGACATGTTTCTCGTTTGGAGGAGACAAGAGCTCGTCGTAAAGGGTTACGTCGGCTAGCTTCGACTCAGATCTGGATGACTCTAAGTCACAAACCGGATCGTGTATATGTTGAATGGTGGAGCGATGGTTGGTGCGGTTGCAAGCGAAGCGTCGTGGCGGGATCGTGTGAAGCGGAGTACATGGCAGCCTCGGAGGCGCGCAGGCGATTTGGGTGAAGGAGTTCATCACCGACCTAGGAGTCATACCCAATGCGTCGGGGCGATCAAACTCTTCTGTGACAACACTGGAGCTATTGCCCTTAAAGGAGCCAGGTTTCACAAGAAGACCGAGGCACATCAGCGTCATTTCAACTCCATCCGTGAAAATGTTCAAGATGGAGACATAGATATTTCAAAGTACATATGGATCTGAATGTCATGAGATCCGTTGACTAAACCTCTCTCGAGCAAAACATGATCAACACGAACTATATGGGTGTTAGATTCATCACAATGTAACTAGATTAGTGACTCTAGTGCAAGTGGGAATTTGTTGGAAATATGCCCTAGAGGCAATAATAAAAGTATTATTATATTTCATTGTTCATGATAATTGTCTTTTATTCATGCTATAATTGTATTATCCGGAAATCATAATACGTGTGAATACATAGACCACAATATGTCCCTAGTGAGCCTCTAGTTGACTAGCTCGTTGTGATCAGCAGATAGTCATGGTTTCTGACTATGGACATTGGATGTAGTTGATAACGGGATCACATCATTAGGAGAATGATGTGATGGACAAGACAATCCTAAGCATAGCACAAAGATCGTGTAGTTCGTTTGCTAGAGCTTTGCCAATGTCAAGTATCTCTTCCTTCACCATGAGATCGTGTATCTCCGGATACCGTAAGTGCTTTGGGTGTATCAAGCGTCACAACATATGGGTGACTATAAAGGTGCACTCTGGTATCTCCGAAAGTGTACATTGGGTTGACACGGATGAGACTGGATTTGTCACTCCATATGCGGAGGTATCTCTGGGCCCTTTCGGTAATGCATCATCATAATGAGCTCAAAGTGACCAAGGGGTTGGTCGGGATCATCATTCTGAACTTAAATTTATCATGAACTTAGTACTGATAGTATCTTGCTTGTCTATGTTTGTTTGTAGATAGATGGCTCGTCTTGTTGTTGTTGAATTTTAATGCGTTCCTTGAAAGCAAAGTTGAAAGATGATGGTAGCAATTACGGATTGGGTCCGTAACCTAAGGATTATCCTCATTGCTGCACGGAAGAGTTCGTCTGGATGCACGGCTGGGTGCGAGCCTGCTATTGATGCGGCGGCGTTAGAGCGTCTTGCGAGCAAAGCTGATGACTACTCTATAGTTGATGTGCCATGCTACGGCTTAGAACCGGGTCTTCAGCGGCGTTTTGAGCGTCATGGAGCATATGATGATCGGGTCGCTTTGTTCTCATTCGAAGATGTCGAGCAAATTGCAGTCCAACGACAAACTATGTCATCAAATTCAAGTTTCACAGCCAAATATGAGTACAACTAAACAACAATGTCATCATGTTTTAGTTGTCATACAATCACCAAACACAAATCAGCATACATAACAAGTGATGTTCTCACGCAAAATACTAAACAACATGTTCATCGGGTTTGGTTGTCATAGCAAACACAATTTCACATAGTAGATAAAAAGCGTCTTCGACGGCAAATCGACAAAAGCAATGTAATCATCATCCCGGCAGCAATGTCAACATCTTATTTGTTGGGGAGCGTAGTAATTTCAAAAATTTCCTCGCACCGCAAGATCATGGTGATGCATAGCGAGAGGAAGAGTGTTGTCTCGTACCCTCGTGAACGAGCGAGCGTTGGCATAGCGTAGAGGAATAGTCGTCGTCCTCGGTTCAACCGATCCAAGCACCGTTACTCCGGTACCTCCGAGTTCTTGACACCGTCTAGCTTCGATGGCGCCGATCTCGATCCAGCGGGAGGAGGAGTTCCGTCGGCTGACGGCGTGGTGGCGATCTTGATGTTCTCTGTCGCGAGGGCTTCGCCTAAGCACGCTTCTAATATGACCGAGGGTAATATCATGGAGGGGGCACCGCACTGACTAGAGCGATCTCAATGATCAACTTGTGTGTCTAGGGTGCCCCCTACCCCATATAAGGAGGGGGGCCGGCCGGCCCCCTGAGGCGCGCCAAGGGAGGAGAATCCTCCTCCTAGTAGGGTAGATTCCTCCTTTCCTACTCCTACTAGGAGGGAAGGAAGGAGGAGGGGGAAGGAAGCCACCTCTGAGTCAATGGGTTGGAGGAGAGGCGCGGCCCTCAGCCCTCTCTCTTCCACCTAGGCCCATGTGGCCCATGCTCTCCAGGGTTCAGGTAACCCGGCGCCGGTTTTCTCCGAAAACTTCCGGAACCTTTCGGTGTCGAATATAGTCGTCAATATATCAATCTTTATGTCTCGACCATTCGAGACTCCTCGTCATGTCGTGATCACATCCGGGACTCGAACAAACCGGTACATCAAAATGCATAAACTCATAATATAAGCATCATCAAAACCTTAAGCGTGCGGACCCTACGGTTCGAGAACAATGTAGACATGACCGAGACCGTCTCGGTCAATAACCAATAGCGGGACACGGATGCGATATTGGTTCCTACATATTCTGAAGACCTTTATCGGTCAAACCGCCAACAACATCGTTGTTCCTTTGTCATCGGTATGTTACTTGCCGAGATTTGATCGTCGGTATCAATACCTAGTTCAATCTCGTTAAGCAAATCTCTTTACTCGTTCCATATCGTCATCTCATAACTAACTCATTAGTTACATGCAAGGCTTAGGTGATGAGTATTACGAGGGGCCGAGATACCTCTCCGACAATCGGATGACAAATCCTAATCTCGAATTATGCCAACTCCACATGTACCTTGGAAACACGTAAGCACCTTTATAATCACCCGATTCGTTGTGATGTTTGGTAGCACACAAAGTGTTCTTCGATGGCAGGAGTTGCACAATCTCATAGTTCTTGAGAACTTTGTATAAGTCATGAAAAAGCAATAGGAGTATACTAAGCGATCAAGTGGTAGGCTAACGAGAATGGGTCATGTCAATCACATCATTCTTCTAATGATGTGATCCCACTAATCAAATGACAACACATGTCTATGGTTGGAAACATAACCATCTTTGATTAATGAGCTAGTCAAGTAGAGGCATACTAGTGACTATAGTGTTGTGTATGTATTCCACATGTATTATGTTTCGGTTAATACAATTCTAGCATGAATAATAAACATTTATCATGATATGAAATAAATAATAACTTTATTATTGCCTCTAGGGCATATTTCCTTGATCTCTCACTTGCACTAAGTCGATAATCTAGATTACATAGTAATGATTCTAACACCCATGGAGTCTTGGTGCTGATCATGTTTTGCTTTCGTGAGAGAGGCTTAGTCAGCGGTGCGCAACATTCGGATCCGTAAGTATCTTGCAAATCTCTATGTCTTCCACTTGGACTTGGTCGAATGGAATTGAAGCATCTCTTGATGTGCTTGGTCCTCTTGTGAAATCTGGATTCCTTTGCTAAAGCAATTGCACGATATTGTCACAAAAGATCTTCATTGGTCGATGCACTAGGTATTACACCTAGATGGAAATGAACTCCTTCATCGAGACTCCTTCATTTCTTTGCTTGAGAGCAGCTATGTACTCTGCTTCACATGTAGATCCACCACGGCGCTTTGTTTAGAACTGCTGACAACTTACGGTTCCACCGTTTAATATAAACCGTATCCGGTTTGCGATTTAGAATCGTCCGGATCGTGTCAAAACTTACATTAGCGTAACCATTTACGACTAGCTCTTTGTCACCTCCATATCTGAAAACATATCCTTAGTTCTTTTCGGTATTTCGGGATGTTCTTGACCGCTGTCGATGATCCTCTGGATTACTTTGGTACCTTCTGCTAAGCTTATTGCTAAGCACCCCGAGTCAGGTACCTGACATTGCATACATGATAGAGCCTATGGCTGAAGCATAGGGAATATTTTCATTTTCTCTCTATCTTCTGCTTGTGGTGGGGCATTGAGTTCGACTCAACTTCACACCTTGTAGCACATGCAAGAATCCTTTCTTTGCGATCCATATTGAACTTTTTCAACACTTTGTCAAGGTATGTGCTTTGTGAAAGTCCTATTAAGCGTCTTGATCTATCTCTATAGATCTTTATGCCTAATATGAGCAGCTTCACGAGGTCTTTCATCGAAAAACTTTTATTCAAGTATCCCTTTATGCTATCCGGAAATTCTATGTCATTTCAATTAATAATATGTCATCAACATATAAAACTAGAAATGCTCTGAGCTCCCCTCACTTTCTTGTAAATCTGAGGCTTCTCCAAAGTGTGTATAAAACCATATGCCTTGATCACACTATCAAAAGCGTTTATTCCAACTCCGAGATGCTTGCACGTCCATAAATGGAACACGGAGCTTGCACACTTTATCGACACCTTTTGGATCAACAAAACCTTCTCTGCATTATATACAACTCTTCTTCTAGAAATCCATTCAAGAATGCAGTCTTGACATCCATTTGCCAAATTTCATAATCATGAAATGCAGCAATGACCAACATGATTCGGACGACTTAAGCATCACTACGGGTGAAAAGTCTCATCGTAGTCAACCCCTTGAACTTGTCGAAAACCTTTACGCAACAAGTCGAGCTTTATAAACGATAACATTACCATCAGCGTCGGTCTTCTTCTTAAAGATCCATTTATTCTCAATGGCTTGCCGATCATGAGCAACTCAACCAAAGTCCATACTTTGTTTTCATACATGGATCCTATCTCGACTTCATGGCCTCTAGCCATTTTGCGGAATCTGGGCTCATCATCGCTTCATCATAGTTGTAGGTTCATCATGGTCAAGTAACATGACTTCGAATAGGATTACCATACCGATCTGGTGCGGATCTTACTCTGGTAGACCTCGAGGTTCGATAGAAACTTGATCTGAAGTTTCATGATCAATATCATTAGCTTCCTCACTAATTGGTGTAGTTGTCACGGGAACGGTTCTCATGATGAACTACCTTCCAATAAGGGAGTTGATCTGATTATCTCATCAAGTTCTACTTTCCTCCCTCACTTCTTTTGAGAGAAACTCCTTCTCTACAAAGGATCCATTCTTAACGAATGTTTTGCCTTGGATCTGTGATAGAAGGTGTACCCAATAGTCTCTTTTGGGTATCCTATGAAGACACATTTCTCGATTTGGGTTCGAGCTTATCGGTTGAAGTTTC